>NW_026505184.1:0-17889 GCF_026875155.1 Cherax quadricarinatus
ATTTTAAAATTTTTCTTCTTCTGATCCATTTAAAAAAATTTAATTACCGAATATTTTTAGGTCTTCCTTGAAAAATCGAGAGAAAAAAAATTATTTAAAATCGAGAAATTTCATTCTCTGTCAGTAAGATGCCCATTTATTTTTAAGGGGACCTATCTTATCTCTGACTTTTGTTCTGTATCCCGGAAAAAATTTTTTGGGGTTTAGTTTTAGAATCCCCTAGCAACTTTAATTTCATAGTCCCTTTTAGCTTTTTTATCCCCTTTTTAATTCCCTTTTAATGTAAATAACTGTTTCAAAGAGACCCTCGCCTTTTTTGATACGCCTATAAATTCCTTTCTTATGCCCTAGAATATTTCACCTATTTTCATCCATTTTGGGTCATTTCTATTTGATCAAAATTTCCCTTAAAGGGAAAACGTCTTTGAGCACATGTTTTGTGTTCAAAAAAACTCATATTAAGCTCTCTCGTTACCCACCCAACAGATGTAATGTTCTCAAGCCCATCGTAATTGCAAACGAAAATCTGGGACTGTTACTGAGTTACCCACTATCATATTTCCCATTCATTCTAAATGTAATTGATTTGGGTCCTAGCACCCATTTCCCTAAACTTCAAATTATTAAAAAGGGGATTTCATTGTTTTGCCAGAACTAATCAAGCAGGTTATTTCCCCTTGTAGGTTCTTCATAAACTGCTTCAAAAACAATCCTGAACTACTTTCTAAGAAACGTATGTTTCTAAATTTTCCCGTCAAGAAACCAATAAATATGACTAAAGTTAAAGTCTCCTAGAATTACTACAAATCGTGCCTTGTGGCCCTAAAAATTTTCCTCCCAGCTTTACAAGAACATCCTCGGGGGTTTGCGCCAACTGAATGAAAAAAAAAGCTTGCTTTGCTTTTTTAATTCTTATACGGTATGAATGATGTGCAGACCACACTTTTTTGCTCTTTTTACAACAGAAGTGGGGGGAAATTTTGGGGGTGAAAACCCTAAAAAAAATTTGTTTTTAGGGAAATTACTCCTGGCTTAAAAGTCCAAGAATCGGAAACCACAAGGACATTCGGATTTAAAACATTTTATTGAATGCATTATTATGATAATCAATCAATAAACTGAAAATATATATTATAACCGATAAACTGCAATTTTCCTTTCTTATATCGCCATCAGGTGTTGCTTTTTTGTGGGTTTTTATAGCGGGTGCTTGCTAAAACCCCTATAATGCCACCTTTTGATGCATTATTTTTCCTTTGTTCCTTGAATGTGAGTAGTCACAAAAGACCCTTGGGAAATTTTTCTCTATTTTTTCCCAGAGTGGTTGTTTTCCATTTTCTGAAATCCCCCTGTTTACTGTGATTTAATTTGCAAAATATATATATATATATATAATAAAATAAAATATTATAAAATATATAATATTAATATAATAATATATATATAAAAATATATATATATATATGCATAAAATATATTTATATTTTTTAAATTATAATAAAAATTATAATATATATAAATATAAATTATATATATATAAAATATTATTATACATAAAAATTATATATTATAATAAATATAATATATATAAAAAATAAAATATATATATATAAAATATATAATATATATATATATATATATATATATATATAAAATAAAATAAAATATATATATATATATATTATATAAAATATTTTAAAAATTAAATGTCGTCCGAAAAAGGCAGAACTTGCGATCGGGTTTTAAATACCAAAGCAAAATCATCCCTTATGGGACAAGCAAAAAATTTTGTTTTCAATAATTTCCCCAAAATCTTTTCTGAACCTAACAAAAAAAAAATAAAATTTCATTTGTGTTTTTTTAGTATTAAATTATTGTAAACAAATTTTTAAAAATGGGAAAGTGATAGGAAGTGATAGGAGTGAAGGGAAACAAAGGGGTTTTTAATATTTGACGTGCTGTTGGAGTGTGAGCAAAGTAACTTTTATAAAGGGTTTTTCCCGGGAAACCGGCGGGCCCGGGGACTTGATCCGGGAGATGGGAAGAACGGGCCCTTTGCACTTTTTAAAAGAGGGGTGTTAATTTTTTGCATTTTTTAAAAAAACTGTAGTGTAAAAGCACCCCTTCTGGCAAGACAGGATGGAGTGAATGATGGTGAAATTTTTTCTTTTTGGGGCCCCCCTGCCTTGGGAATCGCCAGTGTGATAAAAAAAAAAATAAAAATAAAAACCCTAAAATAAATTTATTTTGGGTTAGGCTAAAAAAAATTTGTTCTTTTTTTAAAAAAAAGGGTAGGAAATTTTTTTCTAAGATTTTTTTGGGAAAGGTCAAAAAAAAAAATTTTTTACTTTTAAAATTAAAAAAAAATATACTTTTAAACTTATAAGAAAAAATTTTTAAAAAGGATTTAAAATTTTAAATGATTTTTTTGCTAATTGACTATTTTTAACAAAATTCGGCACGACATTTATAAATATAAAATAAAATAAAAAATATATTATATTTTATATATATATATATATATAAAATATATAAAAATATATATATATATACAAGGAATTCCCAAGACAGGCGAAATATACAAAACACTGATTTTCGGGCTAAGGGACCCGAATCAACAAAAACCTTTGGGAACAAAGTACGCAGTGCTATACCAATCTACCCACACGGGGACAATACCTTGGCGTGTAGGGCCCCCCACCACTCACCCAAAAAAATAAGCAACCATGGGTAAAAAGGAAAACTGTCTTTTCCCCCATCGATTTTGGTTTTGGTAAAAACAAAATTACTGCCAGAGTAAAAAGGATTTTTTTTGGGCGGGTTCCTTGGAAAAATGCCCCCTGTCATTTTGGAACTCCGAAGATTGGTTTAAATTGTTTTCCCTTCTGGGGTGTCGGAGCTCCCAAGAACCAACACACTGGGGTTTAGTGGGGTTGGGTGCGTTGTGTGCCCCCAATTTTAAAACCCAAAACCCCTTCATATAAAAGTCGTTTCTGTGAGTCACTGCTTTTCTTGGACGAAGCATATCGTTTGGATTTTAAACCGGGGAAGAGAGCCGGGGTTTTTCCAACGCCCCCGCCCCCGGTCTGTGACCGGGTTTTCCTTTGGGGAAATCAGAGCCTGATCAACCAGGCTTTGCTTTTGGGCTGCACGCAACCCAAAACAACGACCCAACACCCCGGGCCCGGTCATGCGTCCCTTGAAGACAGCCGGGGGTCTTTGGAAACCCCCCTTTTTCATGATGGGAGGCATTTGAACGGGCCTGGGGCCCCTCCATTTATTTATTGTCCTTAAGGTGCTAGGAAAACCCCTTTTTTTTCTTTTGGGGGGATGTTCCCAATCGCTCCCCAAAGCCCCTTTTCTTTTTGTGAGTGTTTTTTCTTTGGGGCAAGTTCGGTATTTATCCCTCAAAGGAATTTTCCAGGTGTATATAATCATGTGGTTTAAAAAGACATGTAACAAACACTATAACAAATTTTTTAAAAACGTTTCGGTCCGGCCCCTTAAACACTTCTAACATACAGGGGTAGAAAAAACTTTAAATATATACAAGGCGGGAGGTGAGATGTTTTTCTACCTCTGTTTTTTTAAAAAGGTGATCAAGGCCCCCAGCCCGGGAAACGTTTTCTAATAAATATTTATAGTTTTTTGCTTACGGGGCTTTCTAAACCAACTGTCGGTTTTTTATTCCCCAATTTTTAAAACCAAAAAATCATGTATCTCCCCCCCGCCCTCCCTTTCCGGGGATACAGGTTCAGGAATTTCCAAGCGCCCCCAGAAATTGAGGTGTTTTATCCCCGTTTTCGCCCGGAAGGTTCTCGTAATTTTCCAGTCAGAAATTTTCACCTGCCTTTGAAAGGTGCTTTTTAAGGGTGCAGAAATTTTTCCACCTAGATAGAACAAGCAAAACTGAAGAGGTCATCGTGGGCTTGGAAACCCTAGTTTTGAAGTTTCTCATTATCCATCCAATCATTTTTCTAAAAAAAGGGGGCGATTGATACAATTTTTATGGTCCTTGAAGGTGAATCCCCCAACATGATCACTTCCCCCCGGTCTTTGACGTTGGTTTTTTTCGCTCGTTTTTTGATTTGGGATATCTGGGAGTTTTTCTGGAGAGGTTTCCCGGGGGCAACGCCCCCGCGGGGCCCCCTTTGACCAGGCCCCCTTAGGTCAGTTTTCCCCCCGGATGCGACCCACACCACGACTTTAAAACCCAGGACCCATTTTTTTCTTTAAAGGGGAAACATAGACAACAGGTGGAAAGAAACAAAGTCCAAAGTTTTTTTACCTGGCGGGAATTGAACCCAGGCCCCCCAAACCCTGGGGAACGAGAGCGTTAACCCCCCAGGGCCCCCAGAGCCCTTATATTGAAAGGATAAAAAGTTACTGTTGACATTTTGGAAAAGCCTACTCTTTAGGTTCCTTAATGTTCGCCGCAGGTTTTATGGGGGACCTTTAATAATTTTGTTCTGCGGGCCCTTTTTATTGAAAATTGTTTTTTCAGGTTTTCGCCTTTTGGTGCTGCTGGCGCCTCTTTTTTGCAGTTTTTGTTCATAAAATCTTTGTATGCTATTGGTCTTTTTTGTCGACATTTCGCAGAAAATGAAGCCTTATTTTTTTCAAACTTTTATGGAAATAAAAATTTTGGGAAAAAATTATCACCTATAAACCCTTTCCCAAACGAGTGTTTGGGGAAGGGCAAAACTGTAAAGGGGTACTCTTGGAAGAGAACTCAGGGTGGCACTAAAATTCACGAAATGACGCAACAAGAATTCTTCAAAGGAATTTGCCCAAGGGAATATAAAGGGAAAAACCCGGAATTTTTTTCCCGGTTTTGTACCTTTGAGCCAGGGGCTTTCCCGGAGCTATTTTTTGGGGAAAGAGCCAACTTTCTTTTTTCCCCATTTTTGGGGGATTGAAATCTCTAAAAGGAAAATAAAAATTTTTGGGGTGGGGGTTTTTTTAAGCCCGTCAAGACAGCGGTCTCCTTTATTTGATTTGGGGAATTCCCAGTCGTTGCTGGGCGATGGTTTTAAAAAGGAAAAATACCAATTTATAATATTTTCTTTAAAAACATAGAATTTTTTCCTGAACAATTTGATGAATTCCGCAATTCTGTGCAAAAAAAAAAATATATTTTTTTCCCTAAAAACCTACTCCTTGTGTGGAACAAAATCACGCATGGCATATCAAGTATTTTTATATTTTTATTTTCATGTTTTAAAAAAACCCCTTGTAAAGTGTTTTTTTTTAAAATTTTTGAAGCATAGTATTTGCCTCCAAGAGAACCCCCCTTAAAAAAAACTTTGCCCTTTTTTTCTTTGGGAAAAGGAATTAGAATTTTTCCATTTTGGGGGTTTTTTGGGCTGGTGCGAAAATTTTTTTAGTGACACGGTGATGTACAAAAAGTGATAAGGCAACTTATGCCCCCAAACCCCTATTTTCTCCAGTAAATTTATTGGCATTTGTCGTTGTTCCCTTTTCCCCTTTTTGAGTGTATCACTGACTTGGTTTTCCCACTGTTGTACACCAGTCCCCATCTCCCAGTATTTCCCCGTTTACCCTCGTTTTTCTTTTTTTTTGTCTAAAAAAAATTTCTGTTTTTTTTTTATTTAGCTTGTTTTTTTTTCTTTTGCTCCGCGTTTTCCTTTTACATGGTGGGCTTTGGGCACCCAAGGGCATATTCCCCTAGCTGCAATTTTCTGCTTTTCACATCATTGGATTTCAAATTCCTGCATTCCTCTAAAAAAACAAAAACCCCTTCCCAGTCCTTTTTCTACAATGAAAATTTGATAAAAAATTTTCTAGCCTGTATTTTTTCCCTCTCTCTAAATGCCCCTTTTTTTGTTTACTCAAAGTTTAAACCAATTTGAAATTTTTCATCATGCCTCTGATTTTTTCCCTTGGGGGTTCCCTCCCGTTTCAGTCAGTTTTTTTTATAATGGGAAAATTTTCCCGTGGAAACCCGAGTTTAGATTTTAGGTTTTTAAGATCAGTCATATTGAAATTTTATTTAAAAAAAACATGTAAAACATGGAAATGCTCACCCTTGTAAGACTTCGGAACGGGGCGGGCGACTCCTCGTATCCCTTTTTAGAATCCTCATCCCAAGCACTCTGAATTGCAGTGCTTTCAGCAGGTAAAAGGGGGTAGGTTTAGGGGGCCCTTTGGGACCCGGGGTGGACTTGGAGCGGGGACATTTCTCCCCCGGTTTCCCAGTGCTGAGTACAAATTTTCTGAAAGAAAATGGAAGAAGAAAGTAATACTGATGTGCCCGTAATCATTTACATTTTTGGGGAAAACATAAAAATCCCACACATAAAATAACAATTTTAAAAACAATATCATTTTTTCATTTGAGTACCAGTTTTTCCCTAAAAACGGAGCTTCATACATTTAGTAAGGTCTTTTTTGGGAAAATAAAAACACATAAACTAGAATGTGACCTTTTTGTAAACCCTTTCGCCCACACATGGAAAAAGGGTATCAGTTTTATGGGATGGAGTCAGGTGGAGAAGCTGCAGTACAATCTCTGATAGGTGATAGAGTCAGAACCGGGGTAGTTTTAAAAAGAGTTTGGGACAAGAAAGTAAACCTTCTTCACTTTCTTCCATTCTTATTTTCTTATGGGGATAGCGATGGAAAGTTTCTTGGCAAGGGGTTCAGCTATGTTAAGAACCGTTTTTCTGGTTAATTGTTGGATATACAGATAAAGAGTTTCCCAATTCTTGGGTTTTGAGTTGTCTTCTCTGGGGGTAAGTTTTGTGTTTCCAAGTATTAATGGTTTGTGAAATGGTTTGAACCAGTCATTCCGGAATCGTCAGATCTGCCTGCGTACTGGTGTTCTGAAATACTGTTTGGAGGTCTCTGACTTTCGCCCCACATAAATTTGATGCATTCATTAAAAGGGGATTTTGATACCCTTGCAAGGATTGAAGCTGTCCTCCCTTTTAAATTGGTAATTTTTCCTTGAGGGATGGATGGGGGAGGTAATATTTGGAATGGGGTTTTGAAAAATTTGGAAACGTATTTTGCATGGGTTGGGGGGGGAGACATGATCTCTTCTGGGGCGTGTTTTCCTCGGGGTGGATGAAGATGTTTAATGCCCGCCGTCCCTGCAGTTCTGATGAAGTACAGGATATGGATTTTTGAAAATACTTGTTCAATTATATGCTTCTCCTCAAGGAACTCATTGCTGCAGATTTTGATGCACGTAGGAAGAAGCTTATAATTTCACCCCTTTAGTTTTGGGGTCGTGGGGAGAGCAAAGAAGCCTATAATTTCACCAAAACCAAACGTGGGGAAATTTTAGGCTTCTTCCTGCTGCACTCGAACTGCAGCAACGATTCCTTGGAAGAATCACTAAATTGAACAAATATTTTCTAAACCCCTTTTCCCGCCTTTATCAAACGGGAGACGGGGGGCATTAAACTCTTTAACACACCCAAAAACACTGCCCCAGAAGAGATACATAGTCCTTCCCCCCAACTCCATTGCCCAAAAATTTTTTCCAACATCTTTTCCAAAACATCATTCCCCAAATATCTACCCCACAACCACGACCATCAAGGACATCACCAGTAGAACAGGACAAGCCCCACCCTGCAGGGGTAACATAATCCCTTGTAAAGAAGCAACAAGTTTAAGATTGAGACACTTAGCAGCATAGGGAATCTTTTCAGGAAAAGTTTTGCCACACAGGGGGCTTCATCAGTCCAATACAAAAGAAGGCGTAAGGAAAGGGGGAGTATGAGGTAATCAGTCCCTCCTGAGGGACTGATTACCTCAACTCCCCTTTCCTTTCGCCTTTCCTCTTTGTATTGGGCTGAGAACCACTGGTGGGAAACGTTTCCTGAATAAAGTTTCCCATATGCTGCATAAGTGTCTCAATCTTCAACTTGTCGGTTTTTAAAAACCATTCATCCAACTGCAGACCTGCAGCACAGGGGATCTTCTTAAAAAGAATTTTTCAACCTTTTAAAAACCTTTTGGACAAAGCCTACTTCGACTATGAGAACCACTATACCCGCCTCCTCTGCTTCAATCACCTCCTACAGTATATAAGCCACGTCTACGGCCCTATGCTGTACATTCTACAAGATTGATGGACTGAACACATCGACTCCAGGCTGAGGGACTGATTACCTCATACTCCTCCTTTTCTTACGCCTTCCTCTTTGTATTGGACTGATGAAGCCACTGTGTGGCGAAACGTTTCCTGAATAAAGATTCCCATATGCTGCATAAGTGTCTCAATCTTCAACTTGTCGGTTTTTCAAACCATTCATCACGACTGCAACAAGTTATACGTGGGCGAAACATCAAGGGACCTCCAAACACGTATTTCAGAACACCAATACGCAAGCAGGTCTGACGACACAAGGAATGCCTGCGTACAACACCGTAATTCACACAACCACTTGATAAACTACAGAAACTCAAGACTTATCGCCACAGAAGACAACACTCAATAGCGAAGAATCCTGGAATCATCACTTATTTCTATATCCGACAACTTCAACCAGAATAGTGGCTTCTATAACATAGCTGAACCACTTGCCAAGAAACTTCTTCATCGCTATCCCACATAAGAACACTGTAGAAGGTCTGCTCACAAACTTATCCAATCTCCTTTCCAAGCTACCCAAGTTTTTAGACTCTATAACCCCACTCGGTACATCATCAGATGCAGCATTCTTCACCTGACCTCAGCATTCTGAACCGGACTATAAATACTCTCGTTCCTTCCACCCCAGGTAGTTCTGTTTGTGACTTGAAAAAGCCCACTGTGTGGGCGAAACGTAGTCAATAAAGGATCACATTATACTGCATTTGTGTTTATATTTCCAGAAGTGGAGAAGATCGTGTTGGTCAGCTTTGCAGAGACAACAAAGGATCACCTTATACTGTTTATATTTTTTGTGTTTCCATTGTGTCGGTATTTTATACCATTTATTTCCAAGGTCTTGAATTCTTACTTTTTATATTCTTCCAGTTTTGTGTACACTTTATGTGTATTAAGTTTTGCCCTTTAGTATTTTTTTTGAAAAATATTATTAGACATTTATGTACAAAGTTGACCATTAAGTGTGTAAAGCTATAATTACGTAACCAACAGGTGCACATTTGGGAAAGAAACATGAAAACTTGTAAAAATATCAGAAGTTACAATTTGAGTTTTGTAATAAAGTTGGTAGAATTACCGACAATATGTAAAGTAAAAGGACCACAAGTGCAACTAATGTGACATTTATTGTGCAACGTTTCGCTCTCCAGAGCTTTATCAAGCTCCTGGAGAGCGAAACGTTGCCACAATAAATGTCACATTAGTTGCACTTGTGTCCTTTTACTTTACAATTTGAGTTTTACAGACAGAAGTCGTCACCGTCTCTTTGAGTTTAGGGGAATTTTAATTTACGAGTCTCTAGAAGTAAAGAGTAATAAAAGAAAACTAACCAGATAAATTCGTGATTCTTTTCAGTCACACTAAAAATTATAGGTGTGGGGGGGAGGGGGGAAGTAATACCGTGAAAATCATCCTTCGCAACAAGAGAAAAAATTTATTATAATATTTACTGAAAAAACTGATATTCATTTCTGGATTAAATTTGACAGAAACTTTGCATTGCCATTACCTAGCGTCCGACATCAGGTATTGTTATTTAGCAGAAATTATTTTCATCATTTTACCCATCAATAAATTTCCATCTAATACACCTAAACATAAGATATTGCATAATAGATCAGTTTGTTACCAATAAACAACTTTTACTTATATTTATTGCTAAAAACTTATCAATAAATTACTGAAATGTAAATCTAATAATTTTACTTGCCTGTTTCTTTATATTGTGAGTGAGAGCGTCGTGGTGCAGCATAGCTGTACCTGGGTGAGTGCTGCGAGTGACCTTCACTTTGCAGCGGGTGTTCCACACACTCGGCGGTGTTAGCATTGATCAGGGAGAGTCCATACTCCTGAGTGCCATCAGAACTTTCCCACACTAATTATAAGGTAAAGATAACTCATTGGAAGTTGATTTATTTAATATGTACTCTACTAAACTATTACAAAAGAAATATATGTGAATAGTGAGAATTACAGATTAATTGAAAGAAATGAGATATTCAAATTAAATTAGACATTTTAGCCAGTAATATTATATATACCGTGAAGTAAAATGAATTCAGACTTTAATAATTTATTAAAATATATTTTCTCAAGTTTTAATTTACTAACTTAAAATGATCCTAAATGGCTTAAAAAATAGTACAAGAATTACCTGAAAGTGGCATAAGGGCAGATTTCATATGGGTCAGATGCGTCTTCTTGCCTCTTGGTTGAGATGTGAGATTCTCTTGTCTTCTTGGTGGGTGTAGGTGAGTATAGATGAATACGGGTGAGTTCCGAGTTACGGGCGTTGTCTTCCTCCCCACCATCCTCTTGTCTACACACTCACCCTGTCTAATGTAAACACAAATGTCATACATTAAATTTCATTTTGACCACAATGAAAAAGAAATAGATTCCGAGCTCTTTCATGATATATGACTCACGGTAATGTAAATATTAAATTTCTTATATACAGAAATAATGAACTACGCTTTTAGACATTACTGTGTCCAGTGGCAATCAGACGAAGATTAACATGATTGAAAATATCATAAAAATAAAAAGTACTGTAAATTGTCAATAAACCCATCTTATGATATATAAGACTAATATTATATAATGCACCGTGTAACCTCTGGATAATTATTAGTGTTTAAATTTTTGACTGGTACCTCGTCTAGCAGCCAAGGTGCCAGTCAACATCCACACTTGGTCACAACAGAACATGTACAAAGTCTGAACAATTAAAATGGTATAAAATACCGACAGGTTGTTAGGTAAGACACGTAGGGGTCGTCAGCGGTCAGTCGTCACGTGAGGTCACAACCCCTGACTGCTTTGGGGATTAGTTTGGAGGGTTTTAAAAAGATGGCTTGCTTTCGCATTTTTTTAAAAAATTGAGGTTGGAGATTAAAGGGAGGAGGTCTTGCTTCTCCAGGAGGAGATTAGGAGGCTGAAGGTCCACCTCAATGGGTCTGGGAGAGAGTGTGAGGTGGCTGGAGTTGTGGGGAATGAGGCTTCTAGCAGTGAGGTGCAGTCCTGTCTCTTGCTGTGGGGAGGCTGTAGTTGGGAGGTAGCAACGGCTACCAGCAGTAAGGGGCAGTCCAGAACCTGCTACAAGGGGCGAGTGGTTCACATAATGGAAGGCGCTTCAAGAAAGGGAAAGTTAAGAGTGAAGATCTAAAGGGTGGGAAAACGCTTTTCCTCTGTTCTTCAGGATGAATTACCCCAGTGGCCAGTGAAGGTAGGGGTACTACTGCCCCTGCTAATGGAGGTAAGCGCATTCTTGGGGTTGGTGACTCTCAGGTAAGAAAATATTGACCGTGCTTTTTGTAATAGGAATAAGAAGATGAGAGAAAGTGTGCTTCCCTGGAGCTGGTGTTGGGGACATTGTCAACAGGCTGGATAATATCATGTCAGGTAATGGGAACAAGCCGATTATCTGTCTCAGTGCTGGTGGAAATGATATTGGGAAGGGTAGGAGAGAAGAGCTGCAGATAAGTACAGGTCACTATAGATTTCATTAAGTCAAAGGGGAGGGATCCCAATCATATGTAGAAATCTTGCCTAGAAGGGGAGTAGGAAATGAATGGTTGTCTAGGGCAATTGGTGTAAATTGCGGGCTAGACAGATACTGCAAGGAACTTGCAATCCCATTCATTGACAACGGGAACAATTTTTAGGGCAAACATGAAAATGTATGCAAGGATGGGGTACATCTCTCGGGGGCTGGGGTGGAAAGCATTTGGGCAGACCTCGATTAGAGGCCATTGGGAAATGCCTATGATTTTAAACTGATGGAAGATAGAGGTATGGGTGTGTGTGGGAAACAAGCAGGTTGCAACACTTGGGTTGGAAACAGAAATGTATAAAAGGCATTCAGCATGAAGTTATAAATAAAGACAATAGATCAGGTCAGCAAACAAAGGGGACAGCAGAGGGCAGCAAGGGACTGAGCTCCCTTAAGGTTTACTATACTAATAGCAGGAGTGTAAGAAATAAGATAGATGAGCTAAGATCAATTGCAAGTGCAGGGAAAAATAGATATTATTGCTAAACAGAGACCTGGCTCAATCTGAAAGATAGAGAGATGCCCTCTGAATGTCACATACAAGGCTAAAATTATTCCACACTGAAAGGGTCAACAGGAAAGGTGGTGGAGTAGCGATGTATGTCAGAGACAATTTAAATTTGTGTTAGACAGATAATTTAAATTAGAAGCGTCAGCCACTGAATCTGTTTTTTACAGCTTCTCGAGGGCCAGAAAAACTAATTTTGGGTGTGATTTACAGGGCCCCAAATCTTGATAGGGAGTGCAGTAAACTTCTATGGACGAAATTCGTAAGGCATCTACATACGAAAATGTTGTGCTAATGGGGGATTTCAACTATAGACAGATTGACTGGAGCAATTTGACAGGAAATTTAGAGTCAGGTGACTTTCTTGATACGATCCAGGATTGTTTTTTAAAAAAAGTTTGTGACAGAGCCAACTAGGGGAAATAACCTCCTTGACTTGGTTCTTGCCATAGGGAAACACTAATTAATAATCTTGAGGTTAATGATAGCTTGGGAAAGTGATCACAAATCATTTAGTTTTAATATATCATGGAATTCCCCTAATAATGGCAATCAAGTCTCCGTCCCTGAATTTCGCTTGGATGATTTCATAGGACTGAAAAATTACTTAGGGGGCTGAACGGAATGCCCTGACAAAGGGTCAGGTGGGGGGTGATGGTTGCCGATAGATGTTTTCCAGGGCATAGTTCTAGCTGCCAGTCAAATTATTTTTCCAAAAAATGGGGAAAATCGATAAAAAACAAAAAACAAAAGAGGGAACAATAGATTAAAAATCTGATTTGGGCAAAAAGAGGCTTAAAAAGGCAAACAAAAGAGGGGGGGGCAATTGAGAAATCAAAATATTTAGTTAAAGAGAGAAATAAAAAAGGGGAATTTAAAAAACAAAAAGAGATTTTTAGTTAAAGTGCAAGAAATCGAAAACTAACCCAAAAGGATTTTTCAGGTATACAGAAGTAAATCAGGGACAAAATAGGCCCACTCAAAAGTTCCTCGGTCAGCTACTACATGATAAGGAAAGTGTAAAATTTTAACACATACTTTCTCTCAGTTTTTTACACAGGGGGAACCACGAAAATTCCCTAAGAAAATTTTGTAGAACAGGCGAAATAACTGTGCCTATTAGGGCACAAGTGACTGGCCTTACAAATAGAAAATTAAAACCAACAAATCCCCAGGCCCTGAAACTTATGCAAAGGGGTTTTAAAAGGGAATTAAAGAGGAGCTTTGCACACCTTTGGCTAATCTTTCAACATATCACACAAACTGGCATGGTGCCCTAAGTGGAAAATGGCAAAATGATACCCATTTCAAAAAAAGGTGACGGTCCTTAGCTTTCGAACTATAACCAATAAGCCAACCTCCATATGGGAAAAAATTTTGGAATAAAAAATTGCCGAGGGGTTCGTAGCCAACTTGAAAAGCATAAATTAATCAACGAACCACATGGGTTTTTCAAAGGGGGTTCCTGCCTTCAAATTTATTAACTTTTTTTTACTAAGGGATTTTTAGGGGGTAGATCATGGTAATGAAATGTATTTTGTATATGGACTTCAGTAAGGGTTTGACAGGGGTCCCACATCAGAGACTATTGAGGAAAATTTAAAAGCACAGGAATAGGGAGGAAAATTTTTTTTCCGGGATAGAGGCATGGTTGACAAATAGGCAGCAGAGGTTTGCATAAATGGGGAGAAATCAATTGGGGAAGCGCCCACGAGCGGTTTTCCCCACAGGGTAAAGTGTTGGGCCCCCTCCCTGTTCACAATCTACATAAACGACATAGATGAGGGCATAAAGAGCGACATGGGCAAGTTTGCCGATGACACCAAAATAGGCCGTCGAATTCATTCTGACGAGGACATTCGAGCACTCCAGGAAGATTTGAATAGACTGATGCAGTGGTCGGAGAAGTGGCAGAGCAGTTTAAAAAGACAAATGCAAATTCAAAATGTTGACGGGAAAATAACCATCCCACTATAAACTAAATAATTAATTTTAATATTAGGGATTGCAAAAAATTTAGGAGTTCTGGTTAGCAGAATCTAAACCAAGAAAACATGCATAAGTTGAACATCAAAATGGACACAATACCGACGGGGTTGTCAGGTAAGACCATATGCAACAGTTAAAAATTTTTATTTCCCCCGAAACGTTTTCCCCTACACAGAAGGCTTCTCAGTCGATCAGAAAGAGGCGGAACATAGAAGTGAAGACGAGTAATCACCCCATACCCTTAAATCGAAATTTGGGGCTGTCAGTCCCTGGGCCGGGGAAAGTTTTCATTCCATATCAAACTATCTAAGATCAAGGACAGTGCGGAGATTTAAATACTGTGGGAAGGAGAGGGCAGGGTATAGTAGTATATGAAGGCCACGGAGATCAGCCCTCTCAATCCAACATTTCTCATTTTAAAAAAGTTTGCCCAAAGGGTTTTTCGTACCAAACCCCTGTTTCAGGTCTGACAAGATGAACATAAAATGGTAAAACAAAACCGACGGGTTTGTTGGGGAAGAAAACAATGCAACAGTTAGACAATTTATTCCGAACTTCGCCTCCGGGGTTCTTCAGTCGAATACAAAATAGGCAGGAACAGTAGAATTGAAGACGATGTAATAGTCCATCACCCTTTTCAATGAGAAGTTTTGGATCGAGGGGGCTTGATCTCTCAGTACCTCTCACTACTACTACTCTACCCTGCACCTCTCCTTCCGACAGTATTTTTAAATCTCCGCACGCGCTTGAAACTTCAGATAGTTCCTGCTATGGAACTGAACTTCTCCAGGGCCCAGGGACTGCAACCTCAAATTCTACACTTTTAAGGGTGAGGACTGATTCATCGTCTTCACATCTCACGTTTCCCGCCTACTTTCTGTATTCGACTGAAGAAGCCTACTGTGTAGGGGAAACTTTTTGGAAAAAGTTGTCTAACTGTTGCATAGGTTTACCTAACAGTGCATAATGTTCCCCCCCAAAAAAGCTAATAGAATCCTTGCTTCATATCAAAAAGCATAAAAATAGGAGTCCCCAGTGTTCTTCAAATCTATACATCCTTGGTTAGGCCTCATTAGATTATGCGCACATTTTTTTTCACCGATTACAGAATGGGTATAAAATTCTCTGGAAAAATTAAAAAGGGGGATGACAAAGTTGATCCCATGTATCAGAAACCTTCCCTAGAGGATAAAAGGGCCCCGAATCTGCACTCTCTAGAAAGACTAGAATTAGGGGGATATGATTGAGGTGTATAAAGAAACGGAATAAATAAAAGGGGGTGAAAAGTGTTCAAAAAATTCTAGCCTAGACAGACCGCAGCAATTTTTTTTTTAAGTTGGAAAAATTCAGTTTCCAGGAAGGATATGGGAAGTACGGTTTGGTAATAAGTTGTGGATGAGGGGAACAAACTCCCAGTACCGTTATAGAGGCCAGAACGTTGTGTAGTTAAAAATAGGTTGGAAAAAATACTAGTAGATGGGGGGTGTGAGTTAGACCTGATAGTTGTGCTACCGGGTCTTTTCCCCGTGTTCCCCCTTAAGTCAATGTGACCGACCGCTGGGTTTGGGGTCATTGGCAAAAAAAAAAAAAGCCTAGGAGATTTGGGACCTGCCTCGCATGGGCCATAGCCTTTT
Organism: Cherax quadricarinatus; assembly: GCF_026875155.1. Classification (NCBI taxonomy): domain Eukaryota; kingdom Metazoa; phylum Arthropoda; class Malacostraca; order Decapoda; family Parastacidae; genus Cherax; species Cherax quadricarinatus. Next base: position 15,813 of record NW_026505184.1, read on the forward strand.
CCTGCAGTGTTCCTTCGTTCTTATTTCTTTGTTCTTATATGCAACAGTTAGGTATTCTATTTCGAAAAATTTTCGCCTACACGTAGGCTTCTTCATCGAGTACAGAAAGTTAAGAAGCAGAAGAGACTTGAAGACGATGTAATCAGTCCTCCCCTACGACCACCTCAAAAAATTTTAAAGGGGATGGACTGATTACATCGTCTTTAAGTCTCTTCGCTTCTACAAATTTTCTGTACTCGACTGAAGAAGCCACTGTAGGCAAACGTTTCGAAATAAGATACCTAACTGTGCAATTTTTCTTACCTAACATGTACAAAGTCTGTTTATTACACTAACAGCAAAGGCAAAATTAACAGCCAGGAAGTATTAACACCTGTCACTCAACCCACCACACATTACAATTATTAAATACTGTGTAAATAATTATCAAAATGTTTCCCTTTACTTTTATACCCAATTGACAGGAAACTTAAATTTTTATGCAAGATTATAAGGAGCATTCTATTGATGACCATTTAAAATATACATCTTTTCCCATCTTTTGTAAATGTAATCTACAAGTAATCATTAAAATTTTCTCGCACATTCTTAATGAAAAAGATTCTCCTAAAATATTGAATTTCAGTATATGCTTCATATTTCAGGAAACTGAAAAACAAAAATCCCAGAAAGGTATGTATGAATAAAAATTTTTCAAATTTGTGTTAATGCTCATTCAACATTTTCCTTGTTATATTACATACCTGAGTTGTGTCAAAGATGGACACTTAGTAACCGAACTCAAAGATATTACATAAAATTTATTATATTCATGACATGGACCAAGTAATATATGGGCTTATTTTACTACATTCATACAGAAACGTAAAATTTTCACTTTTTTTTTCTAATTAAGTATTACGTACAGCCAGCACAGAACACTGTAGCTCCTTAGATTGTGACAGATTCTTGATTGGTGCTACTTAGTACTAGTGATATTCGTGTGGTAGAGTTATTTCTACTTAATGCAGGCATGGTATCTACTTAATGAAGGCATGGTATCTACTTAATGAAGGCATGGTATCTACTTAATGAAGGCATGGTATCTACTTAATGAAGGCATGGTATCTACTTAATGAAGGCATGGTATCTACTTAATGAAGGCATGGTATCTACTTAATGAAGGCATGGTATCTACTTAATGAAGGCATGTATCTACTTAATGAAGGCATGGTATCTACTTAATGAAGGCATGGTATCTACTTAATGAAGGCATGGTATCTACTTTATGAAGGCATGGTATCTACTTTATGAAGGCATGGTATCTACTTTATGAAGGCATGGTATCTACTTTATGAAGGCATGGTATCTACTTTTTTAAGGCATGGTATCTGGAGTATTACATGGAGAGAGTTCCGGGGGTCAACGCCCCCGCGGCCCGGTCTGTGACCAGGCCTCCTGGTGGATCAGAGCCTGATCAACCAGGCTGTTACTGCTGGCTGCACGCAAACCAACGTACGAGCCACAGCCCGGCTGGTCAGGAACCGACTTTAGGTGCTTGTCCAGTGCCAGCTTGAAGACTGTCAGGGGTCTGTTGGTAATCCCCCTTATGTATGCTGGGAGGCAGTTGAACAGTCTCGGCCCCTGACACTTATTGTATGGTCTCTTAACGTGCTAGTGACACCCCTGCTTTTCATTGAGGGGATGTTGCATCGTCTGCCAAGTCTTTTGCTTTCGTAGTGAGTGATTTTCGTGTGCAAGTTTGGTACTAGTCCCTCTAGGATTTTCCAGGTGTATATAATCATGTATCTCTCCCGCCTGCGTTCCAGGGAATACAGGTTCAGGAACCTCAAGGCTCCCAGTAATTGAGGTGTTTTTATCTCCGTTATGCGAGCCGTGAAGGTTCTCTGTACATTTTCTAGGTCAGCAATTTCACCTGCCTTGAAAGGTGCTGTTAGTGTGCAGCAATATTCCAGCCTAGATAGAACAAGCGACCTGAAGAGTGTCATCATGGGCTTTGGGCCCCCCTAGTTTTGTAGGCTCCATTATCCATCCTGTCATTTTTCTAGCAAATGCGATTGAACAATGTTATGGCCTT
>NW_026505185.1:0-30747 GCF_026875155.1 Cherax quadricarinatus
AAGCTCTAATATACTTTATTTGGGTTGTACGGGTCGAGAGCCCGTCGTAAGTCCGAGTCGTTGGTAAACGAGTATGTCACTAAGTGAGGAGAGACTGTACATACTTGGGATCAGATGATACCAGATTTTTTACTAATCTGATACTGATGCTGGATTTAAGGTGCTACCAATACCATCACAATTAGCTGATATCCACCGATACTGTAATGGTACACTCAAAATTGGCCAACACCGATACTCAGCATCAGCCGCTACTGATACCATCAAAATTAACTGATACAAATACCTTGGCACACCCCAAATACATACACATAAAAATAAAACTTATAAATAAATCTATAATGGTAAAAAATATAAAAATTTACCGAAACTGACGTTTTATTTTTTATTTTTTAATAACAACATTGGCAACCACGGCAGGGTGGGACGAAAAAGGAAAACTTTCATTATTCACTCCATCACTGTCTTGCAGAGATGTGCTTTACACTACAGTTATAAAACTGCAACATTAACACCCCTCCTTCAGAGTGCAGGCACTGTACTTCCCATCTCCAGGACTCAAGTCCGGCCTGCCGTTTCCCTGAACCCCTTCATAAATGTTACTTTCCTCACACTCCAACAGCACGTTAAGTCCGAAAAACCATTTGTCTCCATTCACATCCTAACACACTCACACACACTTGCTGGAAGTCCAAGCCCCTCGCAGGCAAAACCTGCTTTACCCCCTCCCTCCAACCTCTACCCCGCCTTCCACCACTACAGATTTATACGCTCTCAAAGTCATTCTGTTTCGTTCCATTCTCTCTACATGTCTGAACCACCTCAACAACCCTTCCTCACGCCTCTGACAACAGTTTTAGTGATCCCTCACCTCCTCCTAACTACCAAACTACAATTTTTCAGCATAATATCCACACCAGACGTTGCCGTCAGACACAACATCTACACCAGACGTTGCCGTCGGACACAACATCCACACCAGACGTTGCCGTCAGACACAACATCCACACCAGACGTTGCCGTCAGACACAACATCCACAACCAGACGTTGCCGTCAGACACAACATCCACACCAGACGTTGCCGTCAGACACAACATCTGTGTTATATCTTGGAAAATTGGTCATCCTGCGTTATTTAACTATTTTAAGAGAATATGATCATCACTTAATATTATAGCGCGAATAGTCCCGTTTATAGCTAAAATAGTGACTTTCGGCATTATATTATTATCTGTTAATATATAAAAAATACCATGGTATTATCACTATTATTTTATTATTATTATTATTAGGTTAGGATTATTTTATGTGTATAGAGCATAAGTCTCGGAACCATCCGTGTGAATTGTTCAATTGTTTATGTCCGGCTGACTGACGTTTGGGTCAGGTGATCCAACCTGATGACGGGTCAACAGACTGCAGGTAGTCAGTCCGCTCATGCTCTAAGCCTTGACAACTGAATCGTATATTGGTTCATCTTTACGGTTGTACAGTTTAAATGGGTTTTGAGAATTAGACTCTAGAGCTGACTCAGTTTGTTCCTCATTGCTCTGAAGATTTTCATATTACATTCTTGTCAGTTCAGTAATCATAGAGATACGTCTTCTCAGACAAACTCTTGCTTTCTACTTCCTTTACGGCCGGATTCACAAGTCTTGTTAAATCTTGTACATTTTGTAGTTTGAGTTTACGCAGTCTTGTTAAGACAAAGACGTAATGTTTAGTGAAGACTTAATTACACGAAGAAAATTAATCTTCCTTATTAATGTGTATTTCCATGATTTTGAACTAAATATATATGTAAATTTATTGTACTAAGTATTAAGTTACATTAACTAACAAGGAGAAGATAAAGTATTGTTTTAAAATACTTTATAAATTTGAATATTATTCTATGGATTTCTCAGTTGAAATTATTTCCCCAAGACTCTAAAATACTTTAAGTATCTCTGATCCAAAATCTCGTTGCTATGAAGAAAATAGTACAGACCATATTCTGAAGTTCTTTATAAAATTCTCTTATTCGCAACAATCTACGGTGCCTCCAGCCTTCCTCCTTGTTACAACATTCATCACGTATTCTTCACATATAACAGCAGCGGTATAATTATTACTCTCATATATTCCCATCGTTGCGTCCATGGACAACGTTCGTCGTCACCGCAGACATCTCGGTGATCCCCCGTCTTTAGTTATATTATTATTTTTCTTTCATACATCATCTGCTGACACTCCACTTATTATTATTATTTATTATTATTATTATTAGTTAATATTATATTGTTTAGTGTTGTTTCATTATTGTTAATATTAATATTATTTTTATTATTATTATTATTAACCAGTATTATTATTGTTTTTATTATCATTGTTATTATAATTATTATTATTAATGACAAGAGCGCTAAACCCGTAAGTTGATATAGAACAGTAGTGATGGGAAGTATCAGTTCTAACACCTTGGATGAGGATCCTGCATGAAGGTCACCCCCCCGGCTGCCCTCCAATAATAATAATAATGATGATGATAATAATAATAATAATAATAATAATAATTACCTGAGACCAGAGAGAGAGAGAACAGTAGAGGAGACCCACCAGGAAGACCACCGTCAGACCCCTTATTCTGAGTATCCTCATGATCCTGGCGGTGATCATGGCGCATGGGTGACGTCTATCATGATCCACCATCAACCCGCCCATTATCACCCACTACACGCCCATATAACACCAAACATGACACAAGATTGTGGTGTTGGGTGTAGACCAGAGTTACGACGCTGAGTCTGACGACGCCATCCTTTGTTACTCTATCACCCCCCACCCCCACCCCCAACCCCCACACCCACCCCCGACCCACAAGTTACCCCCCTCCCTCCCACCTAGATGCTCTCCCCACCCACATGTTCCCCCTCCCTCCCACCTAGATGCTCTCCCCACCCACATGTTCCCCCTCCCTCCCACCTGATGCTCTCCCCACCCACATGTTCCCCCTCCCTCCAACCTAGATGCTCTCCCCACCCACATGTTCCCCCCTCCCTCCACCTAGATGCTTCCCCACCCACATGTTCCCCCCTCCCTCCCACCTAGATGCTCTCCCCACCCACATGTTCCCCCTCCCTCCCACCTAGATGCTCTCCCCACCACATGTTCCCCCTCCCTCCACCTAGATGCTCTCCCCACCCACATGTTACCCCCCTCCCTCCCACCTAGATGCTCTCCCCACCCACATGTTCCCCCTCCCTCCCACCTAGATGCTCTCCCCACCCACATTGTTACCCCTCCCTCCCACCTAGATGCTCTCCCCACCCACATGTTCCCCCCTCCCACCCACCTAGATGCTCTCCCACCCACATGTTCCCCCTCCTCCCACCTAGATGCTCTCCCCACCCACATGTTACCCCCTCCCTCCCACCTAGATGCTCTCCCCACCCACATGTTCCCCCCTCCCTCCCACCTAGATGCTCTCCCCACCCACATGTTCCCCTCTCCCTCCCACCATATGTTCCCCCTCCCTCCCACCTAGATGCTCTCCCCACCCACATGTTCCCCTCCCTCCCACCTAGATGCTCTCCCCACCCACATGTTCCCCCCTCCTTCCCACCCATATGCTCCCCCTCCCACCTAGATGCTTTTCCCACCCACATGTTCCCCCTCCCTCCCACCCATATGTTCCCCCTCCCTCCCACCTAGATGCTCTCCCCACTCACATGTTCTCCCCCTCCCACCCGTTATTCTACCCCACTCACCGTTGTTCTCCTCGCCCACCCATTATTAACACCGCCCACCCATTATTCTCCAAACCCACCTTTCTCCCCACCCACCCATATTCTCCATACCCACCTGTTATTCTCCCCACCCACCCATGAGTCACCCCACCAGTCATTCCCCCACCCACATGTTATTCTCCCTCACCCACCCGTCATTCCCCAACCCACATGTTATTTTCTCCAATCACTCCCCAACCCACCCGTTTTCTCCCCCACCTGTTATTTACCTCTACCACCTGTTATTCTCTCCACCATCCATTATTCTCACCCACCTATACCTGGAGTATACCTGGAGGGTGTCTCGTGGGTCGCCGCCCCCTCGGCCCGGTCTATGACCAAGCCTGGTGGTGGATCAGGTCTTGATCAACAAGGCTGTTACTGTGGGATGCACGTACACCAAAGTAGGAACCACAGCCCGGCTAGTCAGGTAGTGACTGTGCCTGTCCAGCTCCCTCTTGAAGACAACCAGGAGACTTGAAGACAACCAGGAGACTTGAAGACAACCAGGGGTCTTGAAGACAACCAGGCGTCTTGAAGACAACCAGGAGACTTGAAGACAACCAGGAGACTTGAAAACAACCAGGGGTCTTGAAGACAACCAGGGGTCTTGAAGACAACCAGGAGACTTGAAGACAACCAGGGGTCTTGAAGACAATCAGGGGTCTTGAAGACAACCAGGGGTCTTGAAGACAACCAGGGGTCTTGAAGACAACCAGGGGTCTTGAAGACAGTCAGGGGTCTTGAAGACAACCAGGGGTCTTGAAGACAACCAGGGGTCTTGAAGACAACCAGGGGTTTTGAAGACAGCCAGAGGTCTTGAAGACAGTCAGGGGTCTTGAAGATAACCAGGGGTCTTGAAGACAGCCAGAGGTCTTGAAGACAGTCAGGGGTCTTGAAGACAACCAGGGGTCTTGAAGACAACCAAGGGTCTTGAAGACAACCAGGAGTCTTGAAGACAGTCAGGGGTCTTGAAGACAACCAGGAGACGTGAAGACAACCAGGGGTCTTGAACACAACCAGGGGTCTTGAAGACAGTCAGGGGTCTTGAAGACAACCAGGGGTCTTGAAGACAACCAGGGGTATTGAAGACAACCAGGGGTCTTGAAGACAGCCAGAGGTCTTGAAGACAGTCAGGGGTCTTGAAGACAACCAAAGGTCTTGAAGACAGCCAGAGGTCTTGAAGACAGTCAGGGGTCTGAAGACAACCAGGGGTCTTGAAGACAGCCAGAGGTCTTGAAGACAGTCAGGGTCTTGAAGACAACCAGGGGTCTTGAAGACAACCAGGAGTCTTGAAGACAGTCAGGGGTTTTGAAGACAACCAGGGTCTTGAAGACAACCGGAGTCTTGAAGACAGTCAGGGTCTTGAAGACAACCAGGGGTCTTGAAGACAACCAGGGTCTTGAAGACAACCAGGGGTCTTGAAGACAACCAGAGTCTTGAAGCAGTCAGGGGTCTTGAAGACAACCAGGGGTCTTGAAGACAACCAGGAGTCTTGAAGACAGTCAGGGGTCTTGAAGACAACCAGGGTCTTGAAGACAACCAGGAGTCTTGAAGACAGTCAGGGGTCGTGAAGACAACCAGGGGTCTTGAGACAACCAGGGGTCTTGAAGACAACCAGGAGACTTGAAGACAACCAGAGACTTGAAGACAACCAGGGGTCTTGAAGACACCAGGGGTCTTGAAGACAACCAGGGTCTTGAAGACAACCAGGGGTCTTGAAGACAATCAGGGGTCTTGAAGACAACCAGGGGTCTTGAAGACAACCAGGGGTCTTGAAGACAACCAGGGGTCTTGAAGACAGTCAGGGGTCTTGAAGACAACCAGGGGTCTTGAAGACAACCAGGGGTCTTCAAGACAACCAGGGGTCTTGAAGACAGCCAGAGGTCTTGAAGACAGTCAGGGGTCTTGAAGATAACCAGGGGTCTTGAAGACAGCCAGAGGTCTTGAAGACAGTCAGGGGTCTTGAAGACAACCAGGGGTCTTGAAGACAACCAAGGGTCTTGAAGACAACCAGGAGTCTATGAAGACAGTCAGGGTCTTGAAGACAACCAGAGAGACGTGAAGACAACCAGGGGTCTTGAACACAACCAGGGGTCTTGAAGACAGTCAGGGGTCTTGAAGACAACAGGGGCTTGAAGACAACAGGGGTATTGAAGAACAACCAGGGGTCTTGAAGACAGCCAGAGGTCTTGAAGACAGTCAGGGGTCTTGAAGACAACCAAAGGTCTTGAAGACAGCAGAGGTCTTGAAAGACAGTCAGGGGTCTGAAGACAACAGGGGTCTTGAAGACAGCAGAGGTCTTGAGACAGTCAGGGTCTTGAAGACAACCAGGGTCTTGAAGACAACAAGGGTCTTGAAGACAACCAGGAGTCTTGAAGACAGTCAGGGGTCTTGAAGACAACCAGGGGTCTTGAAGACAACCAGGAGTCTGAAGACAGTCAGGGGTCTTGAAGACAACCGGGGTCTTGAAGACAACCAGGGGTCTTGAAGACAACCATGGGTCTTGAAGACAACCAGGAGTCTTGAAGACGTCAGGGGTCTTGAAGACAACCAGGAGTCTTGAAGACAACCAGGAGTCTTGAAGACAGTCAGGGGTCTTGAAGACAACCAGGGGTCTTGAAGACAACCAGGAGTCTTTGAAGACAGTCAGGGGTCGTGAAGACAACCAGGGGTCTTGAAGACAACCAGGGTCTTGAAGACACCAGTGGGTCTTGAAGACAGTCAGGGGTCTTGAAGACAACCAGGGGTCTTGAAGACAACCAGGAGTCTTGAAGACAGTCAGGGGTCTTGAAGACAACCAGGGGTCTTGAAGACAACCAGGAGTCTTGAAGACAGTCAGGGGTCGTGAAGACAACCAGGGGTCTTGAAGACAGCCAGGGGTCTTGAAGACAACCAGGGGTCTTGAAGACAACCAGGGGTCTTGAAGACAGCTATGGGTCTTGAAGACAACCAGGGGTCTTGAAGACAGCCAGGGGTCTTGAAGACAGCCAGGGGTCTTGAAGACAACCATGGGTCTTGAAGACAGTCAGGGGTCTTGAAGACAACCAAGGGTCTTGAAGACAACCATGGGTCTTGAAGACAGCCAGGGGGCTTAAGACAACCATAGGTCTTGAAGACAGCCAGGGGTCTTGAAGACAACCAAGGGTCTTGAAGACAACCATGGGTCTTGAAGACAGTCCAGGGGTCTTTAAGACAACCATGGGTCTTGAAGACAGCCAGGGGTCTTGAAGACAACCAGGGGTCTTGAAGACAATCAGGGGTCTTGAAGACAGCCATTGGTCTTGAAGACAGCCAGATGTCTAATGGAAGCCCCCTTATGTATGCTGGGAGGTAGGTGAACAGTCTTGGCCCCTGACACTTATTGTGTTGTCTATTTTTGTGCTAGTGACACCCCTGCTTTTCATTGGGGGATGTTGCATCGTCTGCCAAGTCATTTTGCTGTCATAGGGAGTGATTTTTCGTGTGCAAGTTTGGCACTAGTCCCTCTAGGATTTTCCAAATGTGTATTACCATGTATCTTTTCTCCTTCGTTCCAGGGAATACAATCAAGGACTTCAACAGTTCCCAGTAATTTAGGTGCTTTATCGTACTTATGTGTACCATGAAAGTTCTCTGTACATTCTCCAGGTAGTAATATCACCAGCCTTGAAAGGTGGCAGTTAGTTACAGGGAAAATTCCAGCCTAGAGAGAACAAACGATTTAAGAGAATCATCATGGGCTTTGCATCCCTAGTTTGAAGGTTTCACCTGCTATAAAACCCCCGGTGCCCTGGGTTGTTCATTGATGGGTATAACCCACGTGCCCAGGGTTGTTCAACTGATGGGTATAACCCACGGTGCCCAGGGTTGTTCAACTGATGGGTATAACCCACGGTGCCCAGAGTTGTTCAACTGATGGGTATAACCCACGGTGCCCTGGGTTGTTCAATTGATGGGTATAACCCACGGTGCCCAGGGTTGTTCAACTGATGGGTATAACCCACGGTGCCCAGGGTTGTTCAACTGATGGGTATAACCCACGGTGCCCAGAGTTGTTCAACTGATGGGTATAACCCACGGTGCCCAGGGTTGTTCACCTGATGGGTATAACCCACGGTGCCCTGGGTTGTTCACCTGATGGGTATAACCCCGGTGCCCTGGGTTGTTCAACTGATGGGTATAACCCACGGTGCCCAGGGTTGTCACCTGATGGGTATAACCCACGGTGCCAGGGTTGTTCACTGATGGGTATAACCACGGTGCCCAGGGTTGTTCAACTGATGGGTATAACCCACGGTGCCCAGGGTTGTTCACTGATGGGTATAACCCACGGTGCCCAGGGTTGTTCAACTGATGGGTATAACCCACGGTGCCCAGGGTTGTTCACCTGATGGGTATAACCCACGGTGCCCAGGGTTGTTCACTGATGGGTATAACCCACGGTGCCCAGGGTTGTTCACTCTGATGGGTATAACCCACGGTGCCCAGGGTTGTTCAACTGATGGGTATAAACCACGGTGCCCGGGTTTGTTCAACCTGATGGGTATAAACCCACGGTGCCCTGGTTGTTCAATTGATGGGTATAACCCACGGTGCCCAGGGTTGTTCAACTGATGGGTATAACCCACGGTGCCCAGGGTTGTTCACCTGATGGGTATAACCCACGGTGCCCAGGGTTGTTCAACTGATGGGTATAACCACGGTGCCCTGGGTTGTTCAACTGATGGGTATAACCCACGGTGCCCAGGGTTGTTCAACTGATGGGTATAACCCACGGTGCCCAGGGTTGTTCACCTGATGGTATAACCACGGTGCCTGGGTTGTTCAACTGATGGGTATAACCCACGGTGCCCAGGGTTGTTCAACTGATGGGTATAAACCACGGTGCCGAGGTTGTTCAACTGATGGGTATAACCCACGGTGCCCTGGTGTTGTTCAACTGATGGGTATAAACCCACGGTGCCCTGGGTTGTTCAACTGATGGGTATAACCTACGGTGCCCAGAGTTGTTCAACATGATGGGTATAACCCACGGTGCCCAGAGGTTTTTTCAACTGATGGGTATAAACCCACGGTGCCCTGGGTTGTTCACCTGATGGGTATAACCCACGGTGCCCAGGGTTGTTCACCTGATGGGTATAAACCACGGTGCCAGGGTTGTTCAAGTGATGGGTATAACCCACGGTGCCCAGGGTTGTTCACCTGATGGGTATAACCCACGGTGCCCAGGGTTGTTCAACTGATGGGTATAACCCACGGTGCCCAGGGTTGTTCACCTGATGGGTATAACCCACGGTGCCCAGGGTTGTTCAACTGATGGGTATAACACCACCGGTGCCCTGGGTTGTTCACCTGATGGGTATAAACCCACGGTGCCCTGGGTTGTTCAACTGATGGGTATAACCCACGGTGCCCAGGTTTGTTCAACTGATGGGTATAACCCACGGTTGCCCAGGGTTGTTCACCTGATGGGTATAACCCACGGTGCCCAGGGTTGTTCAACTGATGGTATAACCCACGGTGCCCAGGGTTGTTCAAACTGATGGGTATAACCACGGTGCCCAGGGTTGTTCACTGATGGGTATAACCCACGGTGCCCAGGTTGTTCAACTGATGGGTATAACCCACGGTGCCCTGGGTTGTTCAACTGATGGGTATAACCCACGGTGCCCAGGGTTGTTCAACTGATGGGTATAACCCACGGTGCCCAGGGATGTTCACCTGATGGGTATAACCCACGGTGCCCTGGGTTGTTCAACTGATGGGTATAACCCACGGTGCCCAGGTTGTTCACTGATGGGTATAACCCACGGTGCCCAGGGTTGTTCAACTGATGGGTATAACCACGGTGCCCTGGGTTGTTCAACTGATGGGTATAACCCACGGTGCCCTGGGTTGTTCAACTGATGGGTATAACCTACGGTGCCCAGAGTTGTTCAACTGATGGGTATAACCCACGGTGCCCAGAGTTGTTCAACTGATGGGTATAACCCACGGTGCCCTGGGTTGTTCACCTGATGGGTATAACCCACGGTGCCCAGGGTTTGTTCACCTGATGGGTATAACCCACGGTGCCCGGGTTTGTTCACACTGATGGGTATAACCCACGGTGTCCCAGGGTTGTTCACCTGATGGGTATAACCCACGGTGCCCAGAGTTGTTCACTGATGGGTATAACCCACGGTGCCCAGGGTTGTTCACTGATGGGTATAACCCCCGGTGCCCTGGGTTGTTCACCTGATGGGTATAACCCACGGTGCCCTGGGTTGTTACCTGATGGGTATAACCCACGGTGCCCAGGGTTGTTCACCTGATGGGTATAACCCACGGTGCCCCGGGTTTGTTCACCTGATGGGTATAACCCACGTGCCAAGGGTTGTTCACCTGATGGGTATAACCCCGGTGCCCAGGGTTTTTTCACCTGATGGGTATAACCCACGGTGCCCAGGGTTGTTCACCTGATGGGTATAACCCACGGTGCCCAGGGTTGTTCACCTGATGGGTATAACCCACGGTGTGCCCAGGGTTTGTTCAACTGATGGGTATAACCCACGGTGCCCAGGGTGTTCACCTGATGGGTATAACCCACGGTGCCAGGGTTGTTCACCTGATGGTATAACCCACGGTGCCCAGGGTTGTTCACCTGATGGGTATAACCCACGGTGCCCAGGGTTGTTCACCTGAGGGTATAACCCACGGTGCCCTGGGTTGTTCACCTGATGGTATAACCCACAGTGCCAGGGTTGTTCACCTGATGGGTATAACCCACGGTGCCCAGAGTTGTTCAACTGATGGGTATAACCCACGGTGCCCAGGGTTGTTCACCTGATGGGTATAACCCACGGTGCCCTGGGTTGTTCACCTGATGGGTATAACCCACGGTGCCCAGGGTTGTTCACCTGATGGGTATAACCCACGGTGCCCTGGGTTGTTCACCGATGGTATAACCCACGGTGCCCAGAGTTGTTTCAACTGATGGGTATAACCCACGTGCCCAGGGTTGTTCACCTGATGGGTATAACCCACGGTGCCCAGGGTTGTTCACCTGATGGGTTTATACCCACGGTGCCCAGGGTTGTTCACCTGATGGGTATAACCCACGGTGCCAGGGTTGTTCACCTGATGGGTATAACCCACGTGCCCTGGGTTGTTCAACTGATGGGTATAACCCACGGTGCCCAGGGTTGTTCACCTGATGGGTATAACCACGGTGCCCAGGGTTGTTCACCTGATGGGTATAAACCACGGTGCCAGGTTTGTTCACCTGATGGGTATAACCCACGGTGCCCAGGTTGTTCACCTGATGGGTATAACCCACGGGTGCCCAGGGTTGTTCAACTGATGGGTATAACCCACGGTGCCCTGGGTTGTTCACCTATGGGTATAACCCACGGTGCCCAGGGTTGTTCAACTGATGGGTATAACCACGGTGCCCAGGGTTGTTCACCTGATGGGTATAACCCACGGTGCCCAGGGTTGTTCACCTGATGGGTATAACCCACGTGCCCTGGGTTGTTCAACCTGATGGGTATAACCCACGGTGCCCAGGTTGTTCACCTGATGGGTATAACCCACGGTGCCCAGGGTTGTTCACCTGATGGGTATATACACTGAGAGGTGTATATAACAATGTATATACAACTGAGAGTGTGTATAACAATGTATATACACTGAGAGGTGTGTATAACAATGTATATACACTGAGAGGTGTATATTAAGGGAATTAAACTGTCTTAAGGAAGAATTTATATTTATTCAGACAAAAAACATACACTTGTATGACACACTTATAAACTAAACTATACAATTCACTTTTCTGGGGAATTTTTCCCCGGTATGGAGATGTGTGTATTTTGGTGTATAAAAAAAAAAAAAACCACACGGTTTAACAAAAAACGAAAAAACACGGCCCACTTTGTTAAATTTTCAAAAATGGTCAAAAGACCGGGGGGGGGCCGGGGGGGGTTGCCCCCCGGAAACCTTCTCCCAGGAAAAACCCCCGGTAAACAAAACTTTGATTTTTCCCCGGGGTTAAGAACGAAGATGTTGGCTCCTACGTGTTTGAGGGTTTCCCGGGGCATTAGGGTTACTTTTTAACACAAATAACCCCACATAGAAGAGGGGACTTACGCCCACTTTTCGGTCCGACTTGGACCATTTACAAAGTACACAAACGAAAAGGTTTTGGGGTTTGTTTTGTTTCCCCGGTATTACCGGCCGGGTCTTGTCCAGGTGGTGACCCCGGGCCCTTTGGGTCCCTTGGAATGGGAGTTCTTGAGGGGTTTGGGATTGGTCCCCGGAAAAGGGAAATACCTTGAGGGTTTTTTTGGAGGGGCGGCCTTGGTTTCCCGGGGTGGGAGTATCTGACGGGGGGGCGTTGTTTTGGAGGGGCGGCGCGGTTTCCCGGGGATGGGAGGATCTTTACGGGAAAGGGGTTTTCTGGAGGGACCCGGGGGGCTTCCAGGGATTTGGGGGTATTTTTGACGGGGGGGCTTTTTTGGAGGGACGACACTGGCTTCCAGGGGGGGGGTAAATTTTATGGGAGGCCCTTGTTTGGAGGGGCGGCGCTGGGTTTTTCCCGGGGTTGGGGGTATCTTTTACGGGAGGCGTTTTTCTTTGGGGGGGGGGAAAGGCGTGGGGTTTCCCGGGATGGGAATCTTGAAAGGGGGGCGTGGGCCCGGGGGATCCTGGCTTCCAGGGATGGGGGTATCTTGAAAAGGAGGGGTTGTCTGGGGGGGACGGCGCTGGCCTTTCCCGGGATGGGGGTACTTGAGGGAGGGGATTTGTTGGAGGGGCGGCGCTGGCTTCCGGGATGGGAAATATCTTGACGGGAGGCGTTGTTTTGGAGGGCGGCGCTGGCTTCCAGGGGTGGGAGGGATCTTGACGGGAGGCGTTGTCTGGGGGAAAAGGCGCGGGGTTCCAGGGTTGGGGGTATCTTGACGGGAGGCTTGTCTGGAGGGACGACGCTGGCTTCCAGGGATGGGAGTATCTTGATGGGAGGGCGTTGTCTGGAGGGACGACGCTGGCTTCCAGGGATGGGAGTAACTTGACCTGAGGCGTTGTCTGGAGGGACGACGCTGGCTTCCAGGGATGGGAGTATCTTGACGGGAGGCGTTGTCTGGAGGGACGACACTGGCTTCCAGGGATGGGAGTATCTTGATGGGAGGCGTTGTCTGGAGGGACGGCGCTGGCTTCCAGGGATGGGAGTATCTTGACGGGATGCGTTGTCTGGAGGGACGGCGCTGGCTTCCAGGGATGGGAGTATCTTGATGGGAGGCGTTGTCTGGAGGGACACGCTGGCTTCCAGGGATGGGAGTATCTTGACGGGAGGCGTTGTCTGGAGGGACGATGCTGGCTTCCAGGGATGGGAGTATCTTGACGGGAGGCGTTGTCTGGAGGGACGACGCTGGCTTCCAGGGATGGGAGTATCTTGACAGGAGGCGTTGTCTGGAGGGACGATGCTGGCTTCCATTGATGGGAGTATCTTGAGGGGAAAGGCGTTGTCTGGAGGGACGACGCTGGCTTCCAGGGATGGGAGTATCTTGACGGGAGGCGTTGTCTGGAGGGACGGCGCTGGCTTCCAGGGATGGGAGTATCTTGACGGGAGGCGTTGTCTGGAGGGACTTCAGCAGCAGACAAGTCAGAAAGAGGGAAGAGGCAGCAATTACAGGGTCCAATTAAGGGGGAACTAATAAAGGAACAAATACCCAAGGCAGACAAAAGACAACCCAAAGGAGAAAGAAGAAAGAGAAAAGGGGATGAGGGAGAACAAGAAAAGGAATCAGGTTATGTAATTGGAAAAGAAAGCATCAACAGAGACAAAGCCAAGACTAGGATTCATACAAGGAAAGTTGTGTATAAGGGAGAATTCAACCGGACGGTGACTTAAAGTTGGAAGTAGGAATAACAAAAAAGGCACAATACCGTGACTGGAACGATACACAAATAACCCGCACATAAAAGAGAGAAGCTTACGACGACGTTTCGGTCCAACTTGGACCATTGACAAAGTCACACTGTGACTTTGTCAATGGTCCAAGTCGGACCGAACGTCGTAGTAAGCTTCTCTCTTTTATGTGCGGGTTATTTGTGTATTGGAAGTAGGAAAGAAAGTTTTAGCATTTCCAGTCAACAGGATGACTGTGATCTCCGACATGACAGGAAAGAGCATTGTTGGTGTAAGCAAGAGTAACACTAATGCTCCTTGAATCTGTCAAAGAGAGATCGTCCAGTTTCTCCAAAGTATTGAAGAGGACAGGAGGAACAAGAAATAGAGTAGACACCAGGAGCAATCTATAGAGGGAGGAGTGGTACGAACTAGATTAGTCGTGGCTTTGTCTCTGTAGATGCCTTTCTTTCCCACTACATTGTAAAATGTTCCAGACTTCCGAACACCCGTGATTTACCCTGATTCCTCCTTTTTCTTCGTCTCCCTCTCACCCTTTCCTCTCTCTCCTGTGTTCTTGCTTCTTAGTATTTGACTGGCTCCACCACTAACTAGTACCTCCACCACTACTAGTACTACCTCCACCACTACTAGTACTACCTTCACCACTACTAGTACTACCTCCACCACTACTAGTACTACCTCCACTACTACCTCTCTTGTCCAGTCCCTGTCTGTTTACCTGGAGAGGGTTTCGGGGGTCAACGTCCCCGCGGCTCGGTCTGAGACCAGGCCTCCTGGTGGATCAGGGTCTGATCAACTAGGCTGTTACTGTTGGCCGCACGCAAGCTGACGTACATACCACAGCCTGGTAGGTCAGGCATTGACTTTAGGTGCCTGTCCAGTGCCTTCTTGAAGACAGCCAGGGGTCTATTGGTAATCCCCCTTATGTATGCTGAGAGGCAGTTGAACAGTCTTGGGCCCCTGACACTTATTGTGTTGCCTCTCAATGTACCCGTGGCGCCCCTGCTTTTCATCGGGGGAATGTTGCATCTCCTGCCGAGTCTTTTGCTTTCATACGGAGTGATTTTCGTGTGCAGGTTTGGTGCCAATCCTTCCAGGACCTTCCAAGTGTATATTATCATGTATGTCTCTCCAGAGAATACAAATCAAGGACCTTCAACCGTTCCCAGTAGTTTAGGTACCTTATCGTACCCATGTGTGCCGTGAAAGTTCTTGGTACACTCTCCAGGTCTGCAATGTCGCCAGACTTGAAGGTGGCCGCTAGTGTACAGCAGTATTCCAGCCTAGAGAGCTTGCCTATATATACTCCCTCCTTCTCTCCTTTTCGTTAGTGTGACTTTGTCAATGGTCCAAGTCGGACAGAAACGTCGTCGTAAGCTTCTCTCTTCTATGTGCGGGTTATTTGTGTATCGTTCCAGTCACGGTATTGTGCCTTTTTGTTGTTTGGTACTGTGATGTGAGCAGAATTGTTGTTCACTGTACATTGAACGTAAATCTGAACGTAACATTGATCCTGGGCTCATCTATTGTACTAAGTTCTATGATAAACTCTAAATACAATTATTTTTTTGGCAAAAACGACTGCTAAGTTCATCTGAACTTGAGCGTCTGGAAAGGCCTTCAAGGTCCACCTTTTTTGTGATAAGTTTTGATTCAAACTGAGTTTAGATTTAGAAAGAATATAGGAAAGTAATGGTTCGGATGAACTATATCTAGAAGCTGAAGATTAAGTCACAAGTGCAACAGTTAGGTATCTATATTAAGAACACAAGAACATAAGAAAGGAGGGCCTGTTGGCCCATACTAGGCAGGTCCTTCACAGTCCAACCCACTAACAGAATAAATGCTACCTAACCAATAAGTTAATAATTCTATTTACTCATATACAAGTCCCACTCAAATCCATCCCCTGTCATTCATGTATTTATCCTACCTAAATTTGAAATTACCCAAGGTTTTAGCTTTGTTAACCCTAATAGGCAGACCGTTCCACCCATCAACTACCCTATTTCCGAAACCAATACTTTCCTATATCCTTTCTAAATCTAAACTTGTATAATTTGAATCCATTACTGCGGGTTCTCTCTCTTGGATGGATATCCTCAAGACCTTACTTATATCCCGTTTGCTAATACCCATCTTCCACTTGTTCACTTTGATAATGTCTTCCACGTTTCGCCTACACAGCAGACTTCTTCAGTCAAATACAGAGACAGTAGGTATAGCAGTGAATTGAAAATATCCATGGTGCTGAACTGTTCTCCAGGCTGAGGGACTGACCACCTTGTTCCAGACTATGGTGGTGAACTCTTCTCCAGGCTGAGAGACTGACCACCTTGTTCCAGACCATGGTGCTGAACTCTACTCCAGGCTGAGGGACTGACCACCTTGTTCCAGACCATGGTGGTGAACTCTTCTCCAGGCTGAGAGACTGACCACCTTATTCCAGACCATGGTGCTGAACTGTTCTCCAGGCTGAGGGACTGACCACCTTATTCCAGACCATGGTGCTGAACTCTTCTCCAGGCTGAGGGACTGACCACCTTGTTCCAGACCATGGTGCTGAACTCTTCTCCAGGCTGAGGGACTGACCACCTTGTTCCAGACCATGGTGCTGAACTGTTCTCCAGGCTGAGGGACTGACCACCTTGTTCCAGACCATGGTACTCAACTCTTCTCCAGGCTGAGACTGACCACCTTGTTCCAGACCATGGTGCTGAAGTCTTCTCCAGGCTGAGAGACTGACCACCTTGTTCCAGACCACGGTGATGAACTGTTCTCCAGGCTGAGGGACTGACCACCTTATTCCAGACTATGGTGGTGAACTGTTCTCCAGGCTGAGGGACTGACGACCTTATTCCAGACAATGGTGGTGAACTGTTCTCCAGGCTGAGGGACTGACCACCTTGTTCCAGACCATGGTGCTGAACTGTTCTCCAGGCTGAGGGACTGACCACCTTATTCCAGACTATGGTGTGAACTGTTCCTCCAGCTGAGGGACTGGACCAACCGTATTCCAGACCATGGTGCTGAACTGTTCTCCAGGCTGAGGGAATGACCACCTTATTCCAGACCATGGTGCTGAACTGTTCTCCAGGCTGAGGGATTGACCACCTTATTCCAGACTATGGTGGTGAACTCTTCTCCAGGCTGAGGGACTGACCACCTTATTCCAGACTATGGTGCTGAACTGTTCTCCAGGCTGAGGGACTGACCACCTTGTTCCAGACCATGGTGCTGAACTGTTCTCCAGGCTGAGGGACTGACCACCTTATTCCAGACTATGGTGGTGAACTGTTCTCCAGGCTGAGGGACTGACCACCTTATTCCAGACTATGGTGGTGAACTGTTCTCCAGGCTGAGGGACTGACCACCTTGTTCAGACCATGGTGCTGAATCTTCTCCAGGCTGAGGGACTGACCACCTTATTCCAGACCATGGTGCTGAACTCTTCTCCATTCTGAGGGACTGACTACCTTATTCCAGACCATGGTGGTGAACTGTTCTCCATGCTGAGGGACTGACTACCTTCTTCCAGACCATGGACCTGAACTCTTCTCCAGCTGAGGGACTGACCACCTTGTTCCAGACCATAGTGCTGAACTCTTCTCCAGGCTGAGGGACTCACTACCTTGTTCCAGATCATGGTGCTGAACTGTTCTCCAGGCTGAGGGACTGACTACCTTGTTCCAGACCATGGTGCTGAACTCTTCTCCAGGCTGAGGGACTGACCACCTTGTTCCAGACCATGATGCTGAACTCTTCTTCAGGCTGAGGGACTGACCACCTTGTTCCAGACCATGGTGCTGAACTCTTCTCCAGGCTGAGGGACTGACTACCTTGTTCCAGACCATGGTGCTGAACTCTTCTCCAGGCTGAGGGACTGACAACCTTGTTCCAGACCATGGTGCTGAACTCTTCTCCAGGCTGAGGGACTGACCACCTTGTTCCAGACATTGGTGTTGAATTCTTCTCCAGGCTGAGGGACTGATTACCTTGTTCCAGACCATTGTGCTGAACTGTTCTCCAGGCTGAGAGACTGACGACATTGTTCCAGACCATGGTGCTGAACTGTTCTCCAGGCTGAGGGACTGATTACCTTGTTCCAAACCATGGTGCTGAACTCTTCTCCAGGCTGAGAGACTGACGACCTTGTTCCAGACCATGGTGCTGAACTGTTCTCCAGGCTGAGTGACTGACTACCTTGTTCCAAACCATGGTGCTGAACTCTTCTCCAGGCTGAGGGACTGACCACCTTGTTCCAGACCATGGTGCTGAACTGTTCTCCAGGCTGAGGGACTGACCACCTTATTCCAGACTATGGTGGTGAACTGTTCTCCAGGCTGAGGGACTGACCACCTTGTTCCAGACCATGGTGCTGAACTCTTCTCCAGGCTGAGGGACTGACCACCTTATTCCAGACCATGGTGCTGAACTCTTCTCCATTCTGAGGGACTGACTACCTTATTCCAGACCATGGTGGTGAACTGTTCTCCATGCTGAGGGACTGACTACCTTCTTCCAGACCATGGACCTGAACTCTTCTCCAGGCTGAGGGACTGACCACCTTGTTCCAGACCATAGTGCTGAACTCTTCTCCAGGCTGAGGGACTCACTACCTTGTTCCAGATCATGGTGCTGAACTGTTCTCCAGGCTGAGGGACTGACTACCTTGTTCCAGACCATGGTGCTGAACTCTTCTCCAGGCTGAGGGACTGACCACCTTGTTCCAGACCATGATGCTGAACTCTTCTTCAGGCTGAGGGACTGACCACCTTGTTCCAGACCATGGTGCTGAACTCTTCTCCAGGCTGAGGGACTGACTACCTTGTTCCAGACCATGGTGCTGAACTCTTCTCCAGGCTGAGGGACTGACTACCTTGTTCCAGACCATGGTGCTGAACTCTTCTCCAGGCTGAGGGACTGACCACCTTGTTCCAGACATTGGTGTTGAATTCTTCTCCAGGCTGAGGGACTGATTACCTTGTTCCAGACCATTGTGCTGAACTGTTCTCCAGGCTGAGAGACTGACGACATTGTTCCAGACCATGGTGCTGAACTGTTCTCCAGGCTGAGGGACTGATTACCTTGTTCCAAACCATGGTGCTGAACTCTTCTCCAGGCTGAGAGACTGACGACCTTGTTCCAGACCATGGTGCTGAACTGTTCTCCAGGCTGAGTGACTGACTACCTTGTTCCAAACCATGGTGCTGAACTCTTCTCCAGGCTGAGGGACTGACCACCTTGTTCCAGACCATGGTGCTGAACTCTTTTCCAGGCTGAGAGACTGATGAGCTTGTTCCAGACCATGGTGCTGAACTCTTCTCCAGGCTGAGGGACTGACCACCTTGTTCCAGACCATGGAGCTGAACTCTTCTCCAGGATGAGGGACTGACCACCTTGTTCCAGACCATGGTGCTGAACTGTTCTCCAGGCTGAGACTGACCACCTTGTTCCAGACCATGGAGCTGAACTCTTCTCCAGGCTGAGGGACTGACCACCTTGTTCCAGACCATGGAGCTGAACTCTTCTCCAGGCTGAGGGACTGACCACCTTGTTCCAGACCATGGTGCTGAACTGTTCTCCAGGCTGAGGGACTGACTACCTTGTTCCAGACCATGGTGTTGAACTCTTCTCCAGGTTGAGGGACTGCTTACCTTGTTCCAGAGCATGGTGATGAACTGTTCTCCAGGCTGAGAGACTGACGACCTTGTTCCACACTATGGTGCTGAACTCTTCTCCAGGCCGAGAGACTGACTACCTTGTTCCAGACCATGGTGGTGAACTCTTCTCCAGGCTGAGGGACTGACCACCTTGTTCCAGACCATGGTGGTGAACTCTTCTCCAGGCTAAGGGACTGACCACCTTGTTCCAGACCATGGTGGTGAACTCTTCTCTAGGCTAAGGGACTGACCACCTTGTTCCAGACCATGGTGGTGAACTCTTCTCTAGGCTGAGGGATTGACCACCTTGTTCCAGACCATGGTGCTGAACCGTTCTCCAGGCTGAGGGACTGACCACCTTGTTCCAGACCATGGAGCTGAACCGTTCTCCAGGCTGAGGGACTGACCACCTTGTTCCAGACCATGGAGCTGAACCGTTCTCCAGGCTGAGGGACTGACCACCTTGTTCCAGACCATGGTGCAGAACTCTTCTCCAGGCTGAGGGACTGACCACCTTGTTCCAGACCATGGTGCTGAACTGTGGCATGCAAAGAGTACGTAACCTTTATTCGGCGCATGGACACACCCTCATTTACAGGCTATCTCCCCCAACCAGCGAACCAGGTTGCTAAGAGTTGATGATGGGGCCCCATCGTTCAACTAGTGACCAGGTTCTAGCCAATAAGAAGGTGGGATTGACAATCGCAGAGGTTATGTGGATACCGCTCTCCTGTCTGCCCTTGTCATTCCCACTCTAGAGCTGGTTGAAGCACGGTCTGCTATCTTGTGGCTTCTATTTCTGCCTTGCTTACCGTGGAGTGCACTATATTTATCACTGTACATAGTGTACATATTGCTGTTATAATTGGTGAAGGATAATATAAGTCTAAACTTTTTTCTACTGTGTTTATTTGCTCCCATTACACCTGGGATAACAGGCCATTTGAAATCCTAGGTTGTAATAGGTTGCATACCCCGAATCTAGTTTTAAAGGGTTCCAGGTATGGGTTTCCTGCCCCAACACCTTCTCCTGGAGGGAAGGACGGAATTGTGCATTTTTGTAAACCCTCTGTTTCATCTTATTTAGCTTTTTGGGTTCCGGGGCAAAACCACGTGCCACCTGAAACCCTTTTAAAGACGGTTGTGGGGGCTGACTTACGTTTTCTCCCACCACCCTTTCTTTGAGCACCCGAAAGGACCCGTACATTGTCCCCAAAGATCACTAAAAAGGGACTATCCCCTGTAGACTCTTGCACCGTCTCTCGTACTGGAACAGCAAAAAAGGTAGAGATTCACCCAAATCTGTCGGAAAGTGCAGAAAAAAAACTTCTCATCATTGTTTTTAAGTTTGGGGAATTTTTCCCAAGGGGCCCCTTGGGATGAGGGGAAGGCAGGGGATAAGTTGTGAATTACCCTAACCTAGTTAATACTTCCCTAATGTTTTGGGCATGAAGTTAGTACCTGATCACTTTGTATATTTTGGGAATCCCAAAAACAAAAAATGAATTTTGTTAAAGGCTTTAGAAAGCTTATATTGATACACCATTGGGATCGCTTCAGATATCTGGTTACTTTTTCCAAATTTAAAAAAATACTGATTTCCAGCTTTGACTTGGGTAGGGGCCCACAAAATTAAAATTTAAATCTGAAAAAGGGTCTCCTCAGCGGGTGGGTTGGAGAGGGCAGGTTTAAGGGGAATGTCCGGTTTTCCCAATTTGCGACATTCTGGGGCAACACCTAATATGATTTTTCACATCTTTCTTAATTTTGGCCAATAAAATTCTTTTGTGATTCTATTAAAGGGTTTGCGGGATTCCCAAAATGTCTCGTTTCCCATGCCGAGGGATGCCCTTCCGAGGAACAACGAAAACCCCTTCTTTAAAAATGCGCTTTTGAGGCAGCCATGGTAAATTCCTTTTTGGGGTCACCAAACAAGTATGAATTAAAAATTATTATTTGGGTTTCCCTGAGATGGTAAGGAGATAAGGCCGGGCAATTATAGACGGTTAGGGGTTCCAACCAAGTATGACCTCGGAATTAAATATACTCATAAACTCTCAGAGGTCACTTGGGAATTAAAAAAACCTTGTTAGAACACAAAAAATTTTTTGGCCAAAATTAAAGAAAGATGTGAAGAATCAATTGGGTTTGCCGAGAAGTCAGCAAGTTGGAAAACCTGGACTTCCAAAAAAACCTGCACCTCCCCAACCCCATACCTGCTGGGAGAACCTTTTGCAGATTTTTTTATAGATTGTGTGGGTCCACTACCTAATCAAATCTGGAAATCTTTTTATTTACAATTAGGAAAAGAACCAAACCCTGAAGCGATCCCAATGCGTATATCAATAAAAACTATTCTAAAAGGCTTTAACAAAATTCATTTCTTTTTTTGGCATTCCTAAAACATACAAAAAAAGGGAATAACTTCCTGCCAAAGCATTTGGGGGAATTTTAAAACTAGGTTAGGAAAATTCAAAAACTTATCCACTGCCTATACCCTCGTCCCAAGCGCCTTTGGGAAGTTTTCCAAAAAACATTAAAAACAATTAAATTTTTTGTCACTTTCCGACAGTTTGGGATAATCTCTACCTTTGTTCTTTCTCGTACGAAAAGGGTGCAAGAGTCTAGGGGTATAGTCCGTTTTAAAGCTGATTTTTGGGGCACAATGTACGAGGTCCTCTTCGGTGCTAAAAGAAAGGAGGGGAGAAGACGAAGGGGCCCACACTCTACAACCCTCTCGTTGCAGGTGGCATGAGTTAGCCACGGCTAACCAAAGATACCAAAGTAAATAAACAGAGGTATACAAAAGTGCAAAATTTCCCGCTCCTTCCACCGGAGACAATTTTTGGGTGCAGGAACCATACGGGCCACACCTTGAAAGCTATTTTTCGGGACCATGCAGATGTAATGTTTATCTGTTTTAAAATTTTGGGGGTAGCTCCCATTGTTTAAGACCTCAAAAAAAAAAACTTACCACTTAAAAATAAGGCCTTTCAACCCCGATAAAGTCCCAGTAATGACTCTGTCCTTACCTCTGAGCCCTCTGACTCTTTGCACCATCTCGAAATTAAAAAAAAAACTTTCAAATTCTTCCTCCTCAAGGGATCCGCCCGTTAAGGATGGATTATCAAATACAAGAAAACAATTTAACTGGGGCTTCTACAGCTTTCCTAATTTTTTTTCGGATGTCCGAAAAATGTACTTTGGTTTACCATAGTAGATGTGGGAAAATCTAAACCAATTTTAAAATCTCCCCCTACAGACTAAACCTGAAAAGGCAAAAGGGACTTCAGCAGGAAGTAACTCTTGTTAGAACAGTTTATGGAGGATCATCTAGTCCATGCTTTTCCGGCATCCATAAAAAAGGGGGATGGGGGTTTTGTATGTCACAGAACCGAAAGTATGGACGATCAGGGTTCATTTCTTTTTAATTTGTTCATGACTGTAACCATGAAAGGAGTGAAGCTGATTATTACTCGTAACTTGCCATGATTAGTGACCAATCTACCTGGAGTTCATTACCTTTGTAACAGTTTACTATCATAACTTTGGGGGCCTCCCTACCAAAATTTTTTCCTCTGTAATCTTTTGACTACCCCCACAGGGGGTAGGGTGGGAAAATAAACATTTAAACTAACTACCTTTAAAAGGGAAAGAGGTCACAACACAGTGTTTCCCTTTCCCTCGTCCCCGGTGACGTAATTGACTTTTTGGGAAGGCTACTTTTGTGTCCAAAATTTGTCTCCTTAAAAGGTTTCATCAGGTACCTTTTCAGATAAGGCAAGGGAAAACCTGCTTCGTAATTCCCGGGCATTAAACAATAAGTTACCCCCTTCGGAATGAAAAAATTTTCCCCCCCTTTTTTAAAACTCGTCCTCACTATTAAAAGGGCTTTAAGGCACGGCAGCAAACCAATGATATTTTGGGGTTGATACTTGGGATCAAAACCACTTTAATTAAAGCTCTGTTTGAACCTTTAAAAAATTCCCCAATTTAAAGTTAATTTATTTTAAAACTTCCTTTGGGCCCGGGCCCTATCACCTACCCTAAAAGGTATGGTAATGTTTCACCTAAAATTGCTAAAGTTCTTTTATTAAAGATTTTCCTTCCTCATATAGGGAAAAATCTTCAAGTTTCCCCAGAAAATTTTAAAAGAAGATTTTGTAAGAATTTCTCAGATATTGTAGCCCCTCTTACCCCTTCTTTCCATCAAAATTCCCTTAATTGACGCAGATTTTAACACTGCTTTTTAAAAAAGCAAAAAAATTTTGGCCTGCACCCATTTCCCCCGTCTCCAACTTCTCCAAACCTTTTTTATTACAGTTGATGTTTTGGGGTCTGGGGGTTTGGGGCGGACTTTACAAATGGGAACAAGGACTGCAGCCCGCATACTTTTCGCTAATTCCACCCATCAAGAGCTTACTCTACCATTAAAAAGAACCCTCGCGCGGTAAAAGGGTTTGGGGCATTTCGTGTTTTTTTTGGGGGGCCCGACACGCAGGTGGTCACATCTACAGTGATCACAAAACCCGTTTTCTATCCCAAGCCATGAAGAATCACAAACACAAGGCTCATGCGCGGACGCTCAGGCTGCAGCCCAAAATAATTTTTATCAAATACATTTTCCGGGAAAAAAATTGTTGGCAGACTTTTGTCAGGGGTCAGTTTAATATTTTATTTAGGTTGGTGATTTGGGTAACCCCCCCCCTTTTAACTCTTTTTTTTTATCCCCAGTGGGGGGGTTTTTTTTAGTAGGGGGAAAGGGCCCCCGTTTTTTGTATCTTGGGCCTATGTTGGCCCATTGACTGCTGTTCACTCTGGTTTTGAGTTTGGTTTTGGTCACTAGGGAAAACTGAGCTCATCTAAAGTTGGGTGGTGGAGAGGATAGGCGTCCCATTATTTTGTGCCATGGCGGGCCCGGGTTTCCACTGGAGGTGGCAGCCTAATCTACCTTTTTCGGGGGGGGGGGTGTGGCATCAAAAAAGTAACCTTTTTTCGGCGCATGGACACACCCTCATTACAGGCATCTCCCCCAACCCGCGAACCAGTTCAAGAGTTATGAGGGGGCCCCACGTTCAACTGTGACCCCGGTTCTAGCCAATAAAAGGGGGGGATTGACAACGCAAGGTTATTGGATCCGCCTCCTTCTGCCCTTTCATTCCCACTCTAGGGCTGGTTTAAGCACGGGTTTCTACTTGGCTTCTATTTTTGCCTTCTTACCGGGATGCACTATATTTTTTTACTGTACATAGTGTACATATTGCTGTTATAATTGGTGAAGGATAATAAAGTCTAAACTTTTTTTTACTGTGTTTATTTTCTCCCCTTACACCTTGGATAACAGGCCATTTGAAATCCTAGGGTTGTAATATGAACTCTTCTCCAGGCTGAGGGGCTGACTACCTTGTTCCAGACCATGGTGCTGAACTCTTCTCCAGGCTGAGGGACTGACTACCTTGTTCCAACCATGGTGCTGAACTCTTCTCCAGGGTGAGGGACTGACCACCTTGTTCCAGACATTGGTTTTTGAACTCTTCTCCAGGCTGAGGGACTGATTACCTTGTTCCAGACCATTGTGCTGAACTGTTCTCCAGGCTGAGAGACTGACGACCTTGTTCCAGACCATGGTGCTGAACTGTTCCCCAGGTTGAGGGGCTGAATACTTGTTCCAAACCATGGTGTGAATTGTTCTCCAGGCTGAGGGACTGACTACCTTATTCCAGACCATGGGCTGAACTCTTTTCCAGGCTGAGGGACTGACTACCTTGTTCCAGACCATGGTGCTGAACTCTTCTCCAGGCTGTGGGGCTGACCACCTTGTTCCAGACCATGGTGCTGAACTCTTTCTCCAGGCTGAGAGACTGACGACCTTTTCCAGACCATGGTGCTGAACTGTTCTCCAGGGTGAGGGACGACACCTTGTTCCAAACCATGTGCTGAACTCTTCTCCAGGCTGTGGGACTGACCACCTTGTTCCAGCCATGGTTTCTGAACTCTTCTCCAGGCTGAAGGACTGACCACCTTGTTCCAGACCATTTGGGGGTGAACTCTTCTCCAGGCTGAGGACTGACGACCTTGTTCCAGACCATGGTGGTGAAACCCCTTCTCCAGGGTGAGGGACTGACTACCTTGTTCTAGACCATGGTGTTGAACTCTTCTCCAGGGTTTAGGGACTGCTTACCTTGTTCCAGAGCATGGTTTCTGACTGTTCTCCAGGCTGAGAGACTGACGAAACCCTTTTCCAGACCATGGTGCTGAACTGTCTCCAGACTGAGGGACTGACAACCTTGTTCCAAACCATGGTGCTGAACTCTTTTCCAGGCTGAGGGACTGACTACCTTGTTCCAAACCCTGGTGCTGAACTCTTTTTCCAGGGTGAGGGAATGACCACCTTGTTCCAGAAACCCTGGTGGTGAACTCTTCTCCGGTAAGGGCTGACCACCTTGTTCCAGACCATGGGGTGAACTCTTCTCTAGGCTGAGGACTGACCACCTTGTTCCAGACCATGGTGCTGAACCGTTTTTCCAGGCTGAGGACTGACCACCTTGTTCCAGACCATGGAGCTGAACCCTTCTCAGGCTGAGGGACTGACCACCTTGTTCCAGACCATGGAGCTGAACCGTTCTCCAGGTGAGGGACTGACCACCTTGTTCCAGACCATGGTGCTGAACCGTTTTCCAGGATGGTGACGACCACCTTATTCCAGACCATGGTGCTGAACTCTTCCTCCAGGCTGAGGGACTGACCACCTTATTCCAGACCATGGAGCTGAATTGTTCTCCAGGTGAGGGACTGACCACCTATTCCAGACCATTGTGCTGAACTCGTCTCCAGGCTGAGGGACTGACCACCTTATTCCAGACCATGGAGCTGAACCGTTCTCCAGGCTGAGGGACTGACCACCTGTTCCAGACCATGGAGCTGAAACCGTTCTCCAGGTTGAGGGACTGACCACCTTGTTCCATTTCCATGGAGCTGAATTGTTCTCCAGGCTGAGGGACTGACCACCTTGTTCCAACCATGGAGCTGAATTGTTTCCAGGCTGAGGGACTGACCACCTTGTTCCAGACCATGGGGCTGAACCGTTCTCCAGGCTGAGGGAATGACCACCTTGTTCCAGACCATGGAGCTGAACCGTTCTCCAGGGTGAGGGACTGACCACCTTGTTCCAGACCCTGGAGCTGAACCGTTCTCCAGGCTGAGGGGCTGACCACCTTGTTCCAGACCATGGTGTGAACCGTTCTCCAGGATGGGGACTGACCACCTTATTCCAGACCATGGTGCTGAACTCTTCTCCAGGCTGAGGGACTGACCACCTTTTTCCAGACCATGGAGCTGAATTTTTCTCCAGGCTGAGGGACTGACCACCTTATTCCCGACCATGGAGCTGAATTGTTTTCCAGGCTGAGGGACTGACCACCTTATTCCAGACCCTTGTGCTGAACTCGTCTCCAGGCTGAGTGACTGACCCCTTATTCCAGACCATGGAGCTGAATTGTTCTCCAGGCTGAGGGACTGACCACCTTATTCCAGACCATGGAGTGAACCGTTCTCCAGGCTGAGGGACTGACCACCTTGTTTCAGACCATGGAGCTGAACCGTTCTCCAGGGTGAGGGGACTGACCCCCTTGTTCCATACCATGGAGCTGAATTGTTCTCCAGGCTGAGGGCTGACCACCTTGTTTTCCCGACCATGGAGCTGAATTTTTCTCCAGGCTGAGGGGCTGACCACCTTGTTCCAGACCATGGTGCTGAACCGTCTCCAGCTGAGGGACTGACCACCTTGTTCCAGACCAAAGGGGCTGAATTGTTCTCCAGGCTGAGGACTGACCACCTTGTTCCAGACCATGGAGCTGAACCGTTCTCCATTCTGAGGGACTGACCACCTTGTTCCAGACCAAGGGGCTGAATTGTTCTCCAGGCTGAGGAATGACCAAACCCTTTTTCCAGACCATGGCGCTGAACCGTTATCCAGGCTGAGGGGCTGACCACCTTGTTCCAGACCATGGTGCTGAACCGTTCTCCAGGCTGAGGGACTGACCACCTTATTCCAGACCATGGTGCTGAACTCTTCTCCAGCTGAGGGACTGACCACCCTTTTTCCAGACCATGGAGCTGAATTGTTCTCCAGGCTGAGGACTGACCACCTTATTCCAGACCATGGAGCTGAATTGTTTCTCCAGGCTGAGGGACTGACCACCTTGTTCCAGACCAGGTGCTGAACTCTTCTCCAGGGTGAGGGACTGACCCCCTTGTTCCCGACCATGGAGCTGAACCGTTCTCCCCGGCTGAGGGACTGACCACCTTGTTCCAGACCATGGAGCTGAAAACCCTTCTCCAGGCTGAGGGACTGACCACCCTTTTTCCAGACCATGTGCTGAACCCTTTTTCCAGGCTGAGGGGCTGACCACCTTATTCCAGACCATGTGCTGAAACTCTTCTCCAGGCTAGGGACTGACCACCTTGTTCCAGACCATGGAGCTGAACCGTTCCCCCGGCTGAGGGACTGACCACGTTTTTCCCGACCATGGAGCTTTAATCGTTCTCCAGGCTGAGGGACTGACCACCTTGTTCCAGACCATGGTGCTGAAAACCCTTCCCCCCAGGCTGAGGGACTGACCACCTTGTTCCAGACCATGGTGCTGAATCGTTCTCCAGGGTGAGGACTGACCACCTTGTTCCAGACCATGGTGCTGAATCGTTCTCCAGGGGAGGACTGACCCCCTTGTTCCAGACCTGGTGCTGAACCGTTCTCCAGGGTGAGGGACTGACCACCTTAAATACTTTTCATTTCTACTACTGTATTGCCTTTGAATTGGGCTGAAGAAATCTGTGTAGGTGAAACATGTCATCAATAAAGATACCTAACTGTTACACATGTGTTTTATCATTACAATGAACTATGAACAAAGGGACAATGAGCCCTGGGAAAAAGGTTCCACATAACCCTGGTACAATTACAGACCCTGGTACAATCACAGAACCTGGTACAATCACAGACCCGGTATAATCTTCCACAGAACCTGATATAACTTCCACAGAACCTGGTACAATCACAAACCTGGTACAATCTTCCACAAACCTGGTACAATCACAGAACCTGGTACACTCTTCCACAGAACCTGGTAAAAATCTTCCAAAGAACCTGGTACAATCAAGGACCTGGTTTCAATCTTCCACAGAACCTGGCACAACACAGAACCTGGTACAATCTTCCACAGAACCTGGTACAATCTTCCCCAGAACCTGGTACCATCTTCCCCAGAACCGGCTCAATCACAGAACCCGGGACAATCACAAAACCTGGTACAATCTTCCACATAACCTGGTACACTCTTCCACAGAACTGGTACAACCAAGAACCTGGTACAATCTTCCAAAGAACCTGGTTTCAATCACAGAACCTGGTACAATCTTCCCAGAAACCTGGCACAATCACAGAACCTGGCACAATCACAGAACCTGGCACAATCTTCCAAAGAACCTGGTACAATCACAGAAACTGGTACAATCTTTCCCCAGAAACCCGGCACAAATTTCCAAAGAACCTGGTACAATCACAGAACCTGTACAATCTTCCACAGAACCTGCACAATCTTCCAAAGAACCTGGCACAATCACAGAACCTGGCACAATCACTGAACCTGGCACAATCATAGAACCTGGCACATCACAGAACCTGGGACAATCTTCCCAAAAAACCTGGCACAATCACAGAACCTGGCCACAATCTTCAAAGAACCTGGCACAAAACACAGAACCTGGTACAATCTTCCCAAAAACCTGGTACAATCACAGAAACCTGGGACAATCTTCCACAGAACCTGGTACAATCACAGAACCTGGGCACAATCACAGAACCTGGTACAATCTTCCAAAGAACCTGGCACAATCACAGAACCTGGGACAATCTTCCAAAGAACCTGGCCCCAATCACAGAACCTGGTACAATCTTCCACAGAACCTGGCACAATCTTCAAAGAACCCGGCACAATCACAGAACCTGGCACAATCACTGAACCTGCACAATCATAGAACCTGGCACAATCACAGAACCTGGCACAATCACAGAACCTGGTACAATCACAGAACCTGGCACAATCACAGAACCTGGTACAATCATCAAAATTACCAGACACATGGTACAATAAACTTAAAGTCAGACAGTAACAGGTGAGTGAGCACTCAGAGTTACCTGAGTGGCTCTCATAATCACATCAGATCTATATCCAGCTCTTGACTCACTAAATATAACTTAACAATGGAAACACGATATAATCAGTGGAAAATAATGGTTTTTTGGGGGGAAGAATTTTGGATCGTCATGAGGCTTCATTAGGTACTGTTCAGTTTATATTCTTTTGTGATGGATGGTTGGAAAACCGGTTTTTAAAACCATTTGTTATATATTGTTTTCTTGTGAGATGAAGTGGAATTTCCAGAGTGAAGATTACCATTATGAGGGTACTGTTGTTGTTAACTTACTGTTAACTTAACCAATGTTAACACAACTGTTTACTTAACCAATCTTAACAGACTGTTTACTTAACAAATGTTAACATGTTAAGAGACTCTTCATTTAACCAGTGTTAACAGAATGTTTACTTAACCAATGTTAACAGACTGTTTACTTAACCAATGTTAACAGACTGTTTACTTAACCAATGTTAACAGACTGTTTACTTAACCAATGTTAACAGAATGTTTACTTAACCAATGTTAACAGACTGTTTACTTAACCAATGTTAACAGACTGTTTACTTAACCAATGTTAACTGACTGTTTACTTAACCAATGTTAACAAACTATCTACTTAACCAATCTTAACAGACTGTTTACTTAACCAATGTTAACAGACTATCTACTTAACCAATCTTAACAGACTGTTTACTTAACCAATGTTAACAGACTGTTTACCTAACCAATGTTAACAGACTGTTTACTTAACCAATGTTAACAGACTGTTTACTTAACCAATGTTAACAGACTGTTTACTTAACCAATGTTAACAAACTATCTACTTAACCAATCTTAACAGACTGTTTACTTAACCAATGTTAACAGACTGTTTACTTAACCAATGTTAACAGACTGTTTACTTAACCAATGTTAACAGACTGTTTACTTAACCAATGTTAACAGACTGTTTACTTAACCAATGTTAACAGACTGTCTACTTAACCAATGTTAACAGAATGTTTACTTAACCAATGTTAACAGACTGT
Source organism: Cherax quadricarinatus (assembly GCF_026875155.1). Taxonomy (NCBI): domain Eukaryota; kingdom Metazoa; phylum Arthropoda; class Malacostraca; order Decapoda; family Parastacidae; genus Cherax; species Cherax quadricarinatus. The sequence goes on from NW_026505185.1 coordinate 30,549, forward strand.
TTAACCATACAGTTGGTAGCTTTATTAACTGTTCACCAACAGATACAACGGCGCTGTATTACCGTTAAGGAATATTGTAATTAATTAAGATTGGCAAAGAGACGACAACTTAACCTAACTTAATCTAACCTAACTTTATTTAACCTAACCTAACTTGTCCTAGGTAAACCTTACATTTATATAAAAATATAAAATAAAT
>NW_026505186.1:0-17737 GCF_026875155.1 Cherax quadricarinatus
AAAACACTGGTAACAACCAGTAGGGAAACAAAACCAAAAGGGTAAAGAGCGTATTAACTATAAATAGGAAAACAGAATAGTTTGTGACAAATCAACACGGGAAACTCTGCAGTATTTGACAAAAAACCACAGGAAAACCAGCAGTGGTGACCAACAACACAGTTAACAGAGCAGTATATGAATAACAAAAACAGGTCCCGAGCAGTATAGGACTAAAAAAACGGGAAACAAAAGGCAGTTATGACTAAAAACACAGTTAACAGAGCGTATATGACAAACCCAACACAGGTAACATCCCATTTATAGGGACTAAAAAAACACATTTAAACCCGGCAGTTATGACTAACAACCAGGTAAAAAGAAAGTAAAATGCCCAAACAACACAGGAAAACAGAGCATTTTTATGACAAAACAAACAGTTTAACAGAGCAGTATATAAACCAACACACATTTAACAAGCATTTAAAAGACAAACAACACATTTTAACAGAGCGTATTTGACTAACAACACAGGTAACGAGCAGTATATGATAAAAACCACAGGTAATAGGAAAGTATTGTGACAAAAAACCCAAGGGGTAATAATGAAAGAAATATTAAAAAACCAATAAAATTTTAACAGAGCAGTAAGTGACTAAAACAGGGGTTTTAACAGGCAGTATATGAACAAACACTATAACAAAACAGTATAAAACTAAAACACAGGTAACAGCATTTTATAGGGAAAAATAACCCAGGTAAAAGCAGTAATGATTTAACAACCCTAGTAACAAAGCTTTTATAAAAATAACAACACGGGGTAACACAGGGAAATATGAAAAATTTTAAACCAAGGTAACGGCAGTACATGATAACAACACTAGTAACAAAGCAGTATAAAAACTAAAAACCAGGTAAAAAGAAAGTATAGGGAAAAATTTAACACAGGAAACGACCCCCCCAGTACATGACTATCAAAACTATTTAAAAAAAGCAGTATATAACAAACAAAAAAGGGAAACAGAGCAGTATAGGGCTAAAAAAACACAAGTAAAAAACAGATATAACAAACAACCAGGTAAAAAGCAGTATATACAAAAAAACATGGGTAACAAGCAGTACATGACAAAACAACATAGTAACAAACAGTATTAACTAACAACACAGGAAACAGCATTTTATTGGGGGGGGGGAAAATAACTTTGGAAACAGGCAGAAAATGATAAAAAACACTAAAACCCAAACCCAGTATTAAACTAACAACACGGAACAGCGTTTATGACTAATAAAAACAGGTAATAGGGGAAATTTTGGGACAAAACAACAGAAAAACATTAGTTGTGACAGTAAATACAGGAAACGGGCGCAGTAGTGACTAACCCAACCTGTAAAGCTGTATTTAAACTAAAAACGCAGGTAACAGAGCAATATATCACAAACAACACAAGTGAGGACCAGTATACATTAAAAACAGGGGAAAACAGAGCGTATAAAACTAAAAACATTTGGAAAACAAAGAAGTTTAAAACTAACAACGCGGGAAAAAGGTATATGACTACTCTAGTAACAGACAAGTAAAGGGATTTAAAAAGAAAACGGAAACAAAAGCTGTACTTGACTATAAACCACGGTAACAGAAACAGTTTGTAAATTAACCCCGGTTTAATCTGCAGTATGGGACAAACAAAAAGGGGGTAAAAGAGCATATGTGACTAACAAGGGAAGGAAACGCGTATATGACAACCCGCCCATAGTAAAAAGGGGCAATTAATAAAATATATATTTTTTTTATATTTATATATAAATATATATATTTAATAAAAAAAATATATTTATTTATATAATATATATAATATTTTTATATAAAATGAAAAACAACCATCTGAAAAAATGGGAGAATTCGTTTGGGAAAATTTTCTTTTTCTTTCAGGGGGTTTTTTGGCATATTCTGAAATCCCCTGTTTACTGTGATCTTTTTGCATTTAACCACAACACCAACCCCTTATTTATATATATAAAATTTTTAAAATTTATATATATAAAATTATTATATATTTATATATAAATATTTATATATATAAAAAAAATATATATAAAATTTTTTTAATTCATCCCAATTTTTTAAAAACAGATCGGGAGCAAAACCCAAACAAAAAAATTTTTGAAGCACCTTTACAGGAAATTGTTTACAGTGACTACAAAATTTTAAATAAGGGCTTTTTAAAACATTGGGAACCTATATCATATTTTATAAGACAGAACTCTTTTATGCTCCTCCTTTTAAACCTGGCCAAGGGCCCGCGGGGAGGGTCACTGCCCAGCGGGGAGGGGTCACGAAACTTTTCGCTTTTTTTGATACCCTTTTTCGAAAAATTACGATTGTAATCTACTTGAAGTAGTTTTTGACGGGAATTTCAATTTTCCCCTTCTTTATTTGCTATCCCAAACCTCTTATTGACCCAGTTTCCAAAAAAAACAAAATTTTAAAAGGGACTTTAAAACCTTTTGGGTTTTAAAAAAAACATTGGACAAATTTTATCCCGAGAAAAACCACTGGATTAATAATACAAAAACTTCTTTTAAGGTATTCAATTAGCCCCGGACTGAAAAGATAGACAAGATTAATAAAGTAAGAAAGAAAAAAATAGAAAAAAATGTTAAGAAAAAAGTTTTTCCCGCAAAAAGAGAAATTAAAAAAAAGCAAATTTCCCGCCTTTTGAAGTCTAAATGGGGTTGCAATTTCTGAATAATTTGGAAAAAAAAAAAAAATCTTTAAAAGGGAAAATTTGGGGGACTTTTGGTTTAAATTGGGAAAAAACTGGGCACAAACCTTCATAGAAAAAGTCAAAATAAAGGACAGATAAAAAAAAGTGTTAAGTTAAAATGGAAAACATCGGGTAAAGGGGACGAGGTTTCCCGGCATTAAATTAAAAAGTGAATTACCCGTAGCTGACAAAACCTTTACCAAAGGTTTTCCTTTTGTTTAAAAAAAATATAATTTTTAGTGAAGTTTGGGGGAGTGGGGAAACTTGGTGGATTTAAAGACTATCAGTTTCGGGGCTGGGTTGCTGGATTGATCATGGCAAGATGCCTGTTTTTACATGATATCTTGATCATTGATTATTTTGGTTTGATTCTTGTTGGGGTTGATCATCCGAGCTCTTATGGGTATTAACTAGTAAAGGGGATATCATTGTTGGTTCCTATTGCTGGTTTTATGGGTGATGCATTGATCAGTGTTTGGGTTAATTCATTTACATTGCTTGGTGTATTGTGCCGATTTTATCATTTTTGGGTGTTCAGTGCCGAGTTTACATTGCTTGGTGTTCGTCCCGAGTTTGCATTGATTGGTGTATCAGTGTCGGTTTTAATTTTTGGGTATTAGTGCCGAGTTTATCATTGTTGGTGTATTAGGCCCGAGTTTTTTGTTTGGGTGTTGTCCCGGGTTTTCATTGATTGGTGTATCAGTGTCGAGTTTTTCTTTGCTTGGTGATCATTTGGAGTTTACCCTGCGTGTTAACTGATTGGGCATCAAAGTCCCACTAATCCCCTGTCTGACTCCGTTCCGGGTATTTGGACATGTTGATCAAATTTTTATTATTAATAAAATTTTTCCAATCAAAGGGGGAGAAATATCAGTGTTTTTTTGGGGCAAAAGTCCTGTTTCCCCTGTCTTTAAACCCCTTTTTTCAAGGGGGTTAAACCTTATACATGAGAAGAGCGCTCAAAAAAAAAGGGGTCCCCCTTTTTTCACTGAAAAAGTAAAAGTAAATTTTTTGCCAGGTGTAGTCCCCAAAAAGGTTGCAAGGGCTAATTCCGGGGCAAAAAATTTTAAGGATACTTTTCAGTCTCAAACAGAGAGACCCCTCAGGAAAGGAACGGATTTGCACCATTGAAAAGTCTTCTCAAGTGATGGAGAGGATTAGCAGTTCAACGGGCGAACAGCTGCTGGGTACTAGGTCCAAGCAGTACCGCCAGGGTAACTGCTGGAGACCACATTAACACGTCTACAACCTATACAACATCCACTTTGATTTTCTTTATTTTAGGGGCAATACCCTCAGCTAATATTAATTAGTTATTACATAAATTATTACAGTAATAAAGTTACATCAATATTCTCACAGTTTACACAAATGCAGTATTTCAGGCACGTTCTGTCCTTTGAACTTTTCGCTCAGAATATTGGTCTATGTAATAACAAGAGTATGTTTCTTGAAGGTTAAACTACAAAGTTGGTGTTGTTAATGGAAGATTATGATTAAATCTAGGCTGTGTAATGTCCCCTATTTTCCATTTTTAATGAAGAAATTGGTATTAATTTCTAAAATATGACTCGAAAATAACTCTTCTGAGCCTCCTTGATATAATTTATGTAGTTGTAAATCACTCTTAAAATGACGGGTAAATTATGTAAATCTTGAAGATAATGGAAGGATTTGCAGTTAAAAATCTGTTTTTATATGTTGTTTTAATATATGAAATTATTATACTTTATTGATTTACATAAATCCATAACATTTTATGGAGAATTTCAATATTTACTGGACATACTGACCCACGTTATTTATACGTATTATATAAAAATTATCTCTCTTACTAAAGTTTGGAGTGGTCACTTGTGGCACTGGCACTGGCACTCTAGGCACTTCCTCCCCAAGAAATTACTACATGGGCAAGAGATTAGAAGTGAAAGAATATATTTCTACCTTTTAACTACAATTAAACTTATTTTTATTTTGCAAGTAAATTATTTTGTCCTGAGAGTGAAGCTTTTATTTTTATTCAGAACTGTACTTAGCTGAAGAGACTCAGGGAAGGCTTGTGATTGGTTGGAACTAAAGAACGGAAGCTGGCCGCGCGGGGCACGGAGTATGACACGCGCCAAAAACACGTAATTAAGACCGAATTTTTTCGGCCTCGCTCGACCTTTGTCGAGCGAGGCCGAAAAAATTCGGTCTTAATTACGTGTTTTTGGCGCGTGTCATACTCCGTGCCCCGCGCGGCCAGCTTCCCGTTCTTTAGTTCCAACCAATCACAAGCCTTCCTTGAGTCTCTTCAGCTAAGTACAGTTCGCTTCTGCCGCCTTCCCATTGGTTGAGAGATCAAAATATAAACACTGGTGGCTTGGCTTCGCCCACACACGCATTTTTTCCCTCCACCCTTACTAATCTACTCTTGGATTATACATTCTACAATGTCGGTAAGTACTGATTGTTGTGTTTAGTGCTTACATGAATAGTTTAGGCATATTTTGATATATACCTAAAGTCCGTGTGAAGCATAATATGAGTGTAGCATGCAGTTGAAAAAAGTGCAAGCATTTTAGACCGAATTATTTCGGTCTTGCGCGAGTTTCCGGGAATGTCCAATTTTAGTCAAATAAATATTTATAAGAAATTTTCAATTGCATATATGAACTCTGTAGTGGTCTGGATTTATACAGGAGGTTTCTATTGTCCTTCCAGTTCCATGAGAGGCTGTTTTATGGGAGCAGTCGACCAGCAGGTCGAGGTATGTCTGCGTTTCTGAAGACAGTGACTCGGAACCAGAGGTAGACGAACCAGAATTGCTGGATAGTGGTGATGAATACTTGCCACCGGATGCACAGGATGCAGAGGTGTCAAGTGATGATGAGGAGGAAGAAAGGGAAGAAAGGCCAGCCAAAAAGCAGAAAGTAATGAGGAAAAAGAGAACTTTTTAGGATTGAGGAATACCCGGATGAGGAAGAGATCCATGAGAATATTGCTCTTCAAGTTTCATCTCAGTGGACCGTAGATGACATTCAAAATGATCCTTTGCCGGCATATGAACATGAAAAGCCTCTTGCAATTAGGTCTCCATATGAGTATTGCAAGGTCTAAAGGACAAAACCTTAGAGGCAGCATCCTAAGAACAACTCCAAGACCTTCACCAACTAATTCACCATGTACTTCCAATTGTGTTGGCATAGTGAAACCTGGGAGGGGAAAACGTACAGAAATGCCTGATGACAGTGTTAGGAAAGACCTTAGTCTAAAGCACTTCCCAATGGCAGGGCAAAGGCCGTTTACTTGCAAGTATTGCAGCAACACGAAGAAACCGGTAACATCGTCATTCGTGTGTAGTGTATGCAAAGTAAATCTGTGCATAAAGACTGATAGAAATTGTTTCTCAGACTTCCATCTTTCCATTAGCAATAAAATCATTGGTCTTCCAAATGAATCTCAGGAATATAGGGATTGAAACTTGCATCACTTTGCAATTTGGCATTGTTGATATTTGCTTCCTTTTTTATATTTTTGTAACAATTAAAAAATGTTTTGATACAAGTTCCATTTATGTTTTTTATATTGTCTGTTTGTATATTAAATTTAAAAAAATTTTTTGGTGTGTTTTATTAACAATTGCAAGTTTGCAACATAAAATTCTTTAATCCCTTTGTCGGGCACAGCCGAATATTTTCGGTCTTCGGAGATTAGCAATTGCTCGAAAACTAACCACAGAAATCAATTTATATGGGATCATGACCTTGTATTGAGTTACTCTATCCACCATAGGGAGTTCAGTTCGAATTTCAAATTTTCGGACCCCTTGCGCGACGAAGGGTGTCCACTGGTAAATCAAAACCCGATAAGAGTAGCAACAGGAAACAGAAGCTACGCATATAAAGCCATACGAGAATAGACATAAAGTATATATCACACACACACACACATATATACACACACACATATACACACACACACACGTACGTGGGTATGTAAGTGCGACGTGGTCACATACTTGCGTAAGTAGTTCAGGCCAATGAAGTGAGCTAAATATCCGGCCCAAGTTAGGGTTCTGCTTTACTTCCACTAGTGAACCCCGTCCCTATGTGAGCATGTCTTCTACTGCTCCATCTCTTCACTTCTTCCCGTGGCCACAATATTAGATTGATGATGTCTGCTGTGAAGACGAAACGCCTATCAGAGCAGATACCGAGGTGGTGTTTGTGTCTTGCTAAACATCACTTAACAAAACCACTATAATACTACCACTGCAGTTCAACGATTATCACCACCACTAGCATCACCGCCACCACCACTCCTCTCAATAGCATCACCACCAGCATCACCACCACCACAAGCACCATTAACACCATTACCATTACTAGCAACGTGCAGTGCCATCACCACTTCCAGCACTCGCACCATCACAATGCCACAACATAAAGTACTGTCATCTTTAACACAATACTCACCACCACAATACCCCTAACCATTATTTACCATTATTATACCTGCCGACCACTACAGCAATACAACAATAACTACCACAGTACCCTCCAGACACTATAAGATAGCCACAATAATCAACACAATATCACTACCACAATTCTCTCACAAACCCGTATGGATGTGAACATGGTCGGGAGGGTGATCAATGCGTCTTAACACATCCAGTAAGACTTAAGCATTAACCAAGATAATTTACACACACAACTCATCAGAACATTTACAGAGGTGAGCACAAATTACACATGTCAACATCTTCACAAGATGAACTTACATAAATACTACACAATTGATTATTACAATGGTGAACACATATTACACAACAACGATAAAAATGTTTATAAGTGTCAACAAATTTCACAGGTAAATAATTTACTCATACATTATTTACAGATGAGACGACAGTCATTGTCTGAGTAAATAAGAACAATTAGCAGACGAAAGTTGAATTTAATATTCTCAAACAGGAGGAGGGAGGGAAGGAGGAAGATGTAAGAGGAGGGAGGGAAGGAGGAAGATGTAGAGGGAGGGAGGGAAGGAGGAAGATGTAGAGGGAGGGAGGGAAGGAGGAAGATGTAGAGGGAGGGAGGGAAGGAGGAAGATGTAGAGGGAGGGAGGGAAGGAGGAAGATGTAGAGGGAGGGAGGAGAGGAAGATGTAGAGGAGGAGGGAAGGAGGAAGATATAGAGGGAAGAATAGTAGAGGAAGATGGGTAAGGAGGGAGAGAAGGTAAGAGGGATGAGTGCAGGGTGAGACGGATGGTAGAAAGAAGGTAAATATGGAAGGAAGGAGGTAAATAGTGAGTAAGGAAAGATTATGACGAAGTACACGAAGATGGAGGGAAGGACTGAAGGAGAGAGGCAAGTGGTGAGGGAAGGGAAGAGGGCAGGTGGGAAGTGGGAAGGGAAGAGAGGTAAGAGAGAGGAGTGGAGGGAGGGAAAGGATGATAAAGTATGAGAGAGAGAGACAAGGTGATAAGAACGTGTCCTATTGACGGAGAGTATGTTGGAAGACACGACGGGAGGAAACGAACGTAAAAGAGAAGCAGAGGAGCTAAAGTAAGAGTAAAGAATGGAAGGAAGGATGAAGGAATAGCTCAATACAGAAGGAGAAAAGTAAAACTGAGGTAGATGGAGAGGACTGGAATATAAAATGAGCACTGAGGAATAAAGGGGAGCTAGGGCAGGAACAAAGAAAAGAGTAGAGAGGGACAGAACATAGGAAAGTGATTGGTAGGATGGGAGTGATGGAAGGAAGGATGGAGGTTAAGAGAAAATAGAATGGAATGAGGGAAGAATGTTTACACAGGAGGGACGAAGGATAAATGAGAGGTTGGAAGAGAAGAAGGAAAGGTATATGGGAGGAATAAGTAGGATATAGATAAGAAAGGGAAGACCTGATGATGGAAAAGGTAAAAAAAATGAGGGAGAAACTTAATGATGGAAGGAGAGAGGAAAAGAGGGATGGACGGTGGAAGAGAGTGATGGAGAGAAGGAGAAAATAAAGTGAGAGAGGCTGGAAAATAGAGACAAGTTTTCAAAAAAATTAGTGAATTATTTCCACCGGTATCAACAGGTGGAAATAATTCAGTAAGGGAGGGAAGGAAGAGAGGGAGGTAGGGAGGGAAGGGAAGGGAGGGAGGGAAGGAGGGAGGGAGGGATCGACGGAGGGAAAGAAAAGAGAAAGAAATACAGAGATGGGGAGATGAGACAGACAGACATAGAGAGAGAGAGAGAGTAGGAATGGAAGGTAGAAGATTCAGAATGGGAGGGATAAAAGGAGAAAAGAAACTGAAAAGGAGATAGGTTAAAAGGCATTCAAGGGATGAAGAAGAGAGAGATAAGGAAGGAGAAAGCGACATAGAGAAGTAGGGAGAGAACAGAGGAAGGAGGGGGGAGAGGGAGGGAGGGAGGGAGGGAGGGAGGGAGAGAGGGAAGGAGGGAGCAGAGGAGGAGGAGGAGTTGCACTGCTCATCAAAAACCGGTGGGGATTTGAGGAAATGGAAAGAATAGATGGAATGGGCGATAGGGTCTACATAGAAGGAACAATCCAGTCTGAGGGCCAAAAGTGTTAATTGCAGTAATATACAACCCACCGCAGAACTGCAAAGGTCAAGAGAAGAACACGAAGAGAGCAACAGAGCAATGGTCGACACACTAGACGAGGCGACCAGAAGAGCTCACATGTGTAGAGCAAATTTACTAGTTATTGGTGATTTCATTTCCTCAATAAAGATACCCAAGAGTTGCACATGTGTCTAATTTATCAACGTGTCGGTTCTCTGAACCATTCATCTACAATCCTGTCAGACACTGCAACTTCTTGGGATCTTAATACTTGGGAATTCTTCGCTTGCCTAACCCTTGGGCACGACCTACTTCCACATTGAACAAATGCGACACCACCTACGACTGCTGCACTTCTCCTGCCTACGGTTTATAAGCTGCTTCTCCGTACATATGCCGTATTCTATTCAAGATTGATGGACAGACCACATCGACTCAAGATTGAGAGACTGATTACCTCACTCTCCTCCTGTTCTTTAAGATTCTCCTTTGTATGGACTTATGAAGCCACTGTGTGGCGAAACGTTTCCTCGATAAAGATACCCAAGAGTTGCACATGTGTCTAATTTATCATCAGTGAAGGAGATACGTTGAATTGTCGGCCACTGAGTGTCTTCATTGCGGTGTCGTCCATGTGTTCTGATGCTTCATTGTCGTCAGTACAGAAGACAATAAAGGAGTCCTCCAGAGAGTGAATTGCTGTGAATTGCACCTGCAAGCAAGTCCGTACAGCGGCAGCAAGGGCTAGTTTGGTGGAGTCATTTACGACTCCACTGGATGATTTAATCTTTACACGATACGAAAGCATCGCGAAAGAGTAAGGATGATGGTGTGTATGTTACAAATTCCCCTCCCCGACGGGGATCGAAGAGATACTTCTTGAGGTTGAGCGACTGTGACTTACCAGTAGCAAGGTGAATCGTACTGTGTGTTATGTGACGCACTTTGTAATGACTTAAAAAGTCAGATCCTATTTTAACATTTCGTTAACAAATATTTGATGTTTTAAAAGCCTAATAATGACATAGTTGAATTACAATTTAAATGAACTCTATCACCGACTATGTTTTTGTTCAACTTAGTATATTTGAAACTGTTCAAGTTAAATCCACTGTTTATAGAATCATAGCATTTAACAAAAGTATTTTTTTTATATTTGTAAAGAATATTTGTTATGAATATAATTCCCTTTAATATCAGCAGTATAATCAATTTTGATGTGACTCACCGTTGACGTGATATGACTGAAAAAATTTTTCAGCCGCGATTATTTTTAAATATTGAACTTCAGAGACCAAATATACAATGGCTCTAAAACCAAAAATGTTCACTAATATACCGAAACTGTGCCATGTTTCACACTTTCATCACAAAAGTCACAATTTAACGAAAACAAGAACACAAAAGTACCACATCAGGAGCACCAGATTATTTATCAGTTAAGTATTAAAACACATGTTTAAGAATGAACACTGACTGTTAGGATGTAATGAACACTGACTGTTAGGATGTAATGAACACTGACTGTTAGGATGTAATGAACACTGACTGTTAGGATGTAATGAACACTGACTGTTAGGATGTAATGAACACTGACTGTTAGGATGTAATGAACACTGACTGTTAGGATGTAATGAACACTGACTGTTAGGATGTAATGAACACTGACTGTTAGGATGTAATGACACTGACTGTTAGGATGTAATGAACACTGACTGTTAGGATGTAATGAACACTGACTGTTAGGATGTAATGAACACTGACTGTTAGGATGTAATGAACACTGACTGTTAGGATGTAATGAACACTGTTCCTACAGTGAACGTATTACCGTCACCAGACGATTTTTAAGTCACTCAAAGAGCATAAAAAAACTGCCAAGAATCACTTTCAGGAAACATTAACAGGGCGAACTGCCGGGAGGATCTGTCAAGAAACCCAGAATAATGTCAAGAAGCCCAGAGTACTGTCAAGAAGCCCAGAGTACTGTCAAGAAGCCCAGAGTACTGTCCAAGAAGCCCAGAGTACTGTCAAGAAGCCCGGAGTACTGTCAAGAAGCCCAGAGTACTGTCAAGAAGCCCAGAGTACTGTCAAGAAGCCCAGAGTACTGTCAAGAAGCCCAGAGTACTGTCAAGAAGCCCAGAGTACTGTCAGGAAACCAGAGAACTATACAGAAGCACAGAGTACTGTCAAGAAACCTAGAGAAGTGTCAAGAAGCCCAGAGTAGTGTCAAGAAGCCCAGAGTACTGTCAAGAAGCCCAGAGTACTGTCAAGAAGCCCAGAGTACTGTCAAGAAGCCCGGAGTACTGTCAAGAAGCCCAGAGTACTGTCAAGAAGCCCAGAGTACTGTCAAGAAGCCCAGAGTACTGTCAAGAAGCCCAGAGTACTGTCAAGAAGCCCAGAGTACTGTCAGGAAACCAGAGAACTATACAGAAGCACAGAGTACTGTCAAGAAACCTAGAGAAGTGTCAAGAAGCCCAGAGTAGTGTCAAGAAACCTAGAGAAGTGTAAAGAATTCCAGAGTACTGTCATGAAGCCCAGAGTACTGTCAAGAAGCCCAGAGTACTGTCAAGAAACCCAGAGTACTGTAAGGAAACCTAGAGAAGTGTAAAGAAGCGCATTTGTCATGTGACACTTTAAGCCAAATTTCTGGATTTTTCGAGTGAATTTGGTTCATGATCAAATTACATAGCCGTCGCGCGCCCGCACAAGAATAGTAAAAATTACGAAAATTCAGCCTAGCCTCATCTTGCAACAGCCTGCGCTTCCTGCAATAACATTTGCATTCGTCATGCATCCAACCCACAAATATTTACGAAACAAATTTAATAGCACCCAGTCTGCTATATTTGTACTATGAGGGGAAGGGGTACGGGAAGGGAAGAGGAGGGGTGTAGGTACAGGAAGGGAAGAAGAGGGGAGTAGGTACAGGAAGGGAAGAATAGGGGAGTAGGTACGGAAAGGAAAGAGGAAGGGAGTAGGTACGAGAAGGGTAGGAGGGGTGTACGTAGGAGAAGGGAAAAAGAGGGGAGTAGGTACGGGAAGGGAAGAGGGTATTGGTACTGGCAGGGAACAGGAGGGATATTGGTACTGGCAGGGAACAGGAGGGATATTGGTACTGTCAGGGAACAGGAGGGTGTAGTACGGCACGGAAAGAGGAGGGGTGTTGGTACTAGAAGGGTAAAGGAGGGGTGAATATAGAAGTTGGGGAAGAACGAGTAGTAGGAAGAGAATAGGAGGGGAGGAGGAAGAGAAGGGAGACGAAGAAAATGGAGGGAGAGGGGAACAGGAGGATGACCAGGAAAAAGAAGGAACAGAATAAGGTGCAAGAAGAACAGGACTACGACTAGGAGGAGGATGTAATGAAAAAGCCATGAATGCTAATGCTTGAGGTTATCTCTACTGAGAGTGCCTCCTCATCCTGTCTGGACTATAAACTTCCTGTGTTGCTTTTATAATAAGAATAAAGACAGGCTCACCCGCTCTCTCTCTCTCTCTCTCTCTAAAAAAAAAAAAAAAAAAAAAAAGAGGTGGAGAGGCTGCTTAGTGAACTAGATACCTGGAGACATCTCTCCATGGGCTCAGAGAGGGAACAGAGGCAGTGTGTGTGCCACTAACAAGAATCTTCGACATATTTGTCAAAACAGGGCGACTACCTTAGGTGTGGAAGACAGCAAATGTAGTACCAATTGTCTAGAAAGCAGACAGAGCGGCAGCATTAAACTACATATCAGTGTCACCGACATTTATAGGATGTCGACTCATGGAAAATATTATCAAGAGAAGAGTGGTGGAGCACCTTGAAGCATAATGAGCTTATACACGATAACCAGCATGGTTACAAACCTGACTGGTGGTTTAGCATAATGTAACAGAAATAAGACAAGAGAGGGAGGGGGAGAGAGAGAGGGAGGGAGAGAGAGAGAGAGAGAGAGAGAGAGAGAGAGAGAGAGAGAGAGAGAGAGAGAGAGAGAGAGAGAGTGGGTGGGTAGACCGTATTTTCTTGGACTGTAAGAATGCTTTCGACAGTTCCACACAAGAGATTATTGCAAAAGCTAGAAGAGCAGGCAGGAATTACAGGGAAGACACTCCAATAGACCACGGGATATTTGACAGGAAAGAAACAGCAAGTGATGGTACGTAACAAGGTGTCAGTAGTGGGCCCATGTGTCGAGCGGGGTTACACAAGGCCAGTTCTAGGGTCGATGCTGCTTTTGGTATTATGTGAATGACATGACGGAAGGGATAGTCAGAGGTGTCCCTGTCCGCAGACAATGTGACGCTAACGCGAGGAATTCAAGCAGACGGCGATCAGGTATGACTACAAAGGAATCTGGACAGGCTGCAAGCCTCGTTCAACAATTGGCTGCTTGTTTTCAACCCCACCAAGTGCAAAGGTTTGCAGCCAAAGGCTGCAAACCAGAATCAAGAGGACAGGTGGAAGCTGAGGATACAGGTGAGCCATAGTGATGCAAGGAAGTGGTGGATGGAAAGTGGGGTGACTCGAAAGAGGCAGTGGTAGAGGAAAACTCAATATACAGCTTCAAGAGGAGATATGATTACGACAGAGACAGAAGATAATGCTTATCAAGGTGGTTTTGGAGTAGGGACCAGGAGCTAAATCTTGACCCTGAGTACAAATCAGGGAGGGGGCGCGCGCGCACACACACACACACACACACACACACACACACACACACACAGTAGCAAGGGACAGCTGATCAGGAAAGACATTCACTGAGAATAGAAGTTTCAGATATGACAGGGACTGAAGGCAAGAACATGTCAATGGAAGGAAATAAAATGCCTCAGAGGACACAGATGGAGAATCAGTGGGAGGAGGAAAGGGCGAGGTCAGTTTTTGTGTACGGGCTCCAAGAAGCCAAGGGGGCCAACTTTGAAGAAATAAAACAGGAGGAGAAAAAAATGATTGAAGGCATTATGAAAATAGGGGAGGGCAATATGACCCAGTGACAAATTTTCAGAGAATTGGGTGGTTTGCGAGTGAAGGATACGGCCTGTCAGAGTAACTTTCAAGAAGAATCAGTTCGAACCAGGATTCTGCAAGAGAAAGCAAGACTGAGGGACAAAGAGGGGTACCAGAGAGTATACCTCGACCGCGACAGAACAAAAAGAAGAAAGGACTACACTGAAAGAGAGGGTACAGAGACGCAAGGAGGAACGGGAAGCAATGAAAATGAGCAGGACCCAGACACAGGAGGAAGGGCAAACACACCCCACAGAATCTCCCACAAAAGACTCCCCCCGACATTCCCAACGCAACTGAGCAACCTATACTACAACCCACTCACTGTTCCCTCTACCACCAACCCCCATATCACAAACCTCACCCCAACAGCTGTCCCTTATGGCATTCTGACCCCACCCCCATCAACACAAACCCCAACCTACACCACAGCCCCATATAGGCCCCCACCAAGGCTCTCCTCCCCCAACCCCAATTTTCCCTTGCATGACCACAATGATAGAAAAGAAACTAAAGGTTTTGGGTACACAAACGCGGATGGAATAACGAATAAACATGAGGAGTGGAATGAAAGAATCAGTGAAAAATCCCCAGACATCATAGCAGTCACAGAAACAAAACTCGCTGAGACAATAACAGACACAATCTTCCCAACAGGTATCAGATCCTGAGGAAAGATAGAAGGAGTAGAGGGGGAGGGGGGGTTGCACTGCTCATAAAACACCGATGGGGATTTGAGGAAATGGAAGGGCCCATGGAAAAGATTGGAGAAAGAGACTACATTGTAGGTACAATTCAGTCCGGAAACATAAAGTAGTCATTGGAGTGATGTATAACCCACCACAGAACTGCAGGAGGCCAAGAGAGGAGTACGAAGAAAACAACAGGGTGATGGTGGACACACTGGCTGAGGTTGGCAAGAGAGCTCACTCGAGCAGAGCAAAGTTACTGGTAAGGGGGCGATTTCAACCACAGGGAGATCGACTGGGAAAACCTGGAGCCACATGGGGGTCCCGAAACAGGAGAGCCAAGATGATGGATGTGGTACTTGAAAACCTCATGAAATCAACATGTCAGACACAACCAGAGAGAGAGGGGGGATGAGCCAGCAAGACTGGATCTTGTGTTCACCCTGAGCAGTTCGGCCCATTGAGGACACACTTACGAGAGGCCCTTGGAGCTAGCGATCATGTGGTGCTGAGTTTTGACTATATAGTAGAGTTACAAGGGGAGAAGGTAACAGGAACTGAAGGGACAGGCCAATCTATAAAAGGGGGGACTACACAGGTATGAGAAACTTCCTGCAGGGGGTTCAGTGGACAGAGAAATGGTAGGAAAATCAGTAAACGAGATGAGGGAATAGTGGCAACAAAGTGCAAGGAGGCAGAGGAAAGTTTTTTTCCCCAAAGGGGAAACAGAAATAATAGGAAGACCAAAACGAGTCCTTGGTTTACCCGAAGGTGTAGGGAGGCAAAAACTAAGTGCAACAGAGAATGGAAAAGGTACGGAGGCATAGGACCCAGGAAAACAAGGAATTAGTGAAGAGCCAGAAACGGGGTATGCACAGATAAGGGGAGGCCCAGCGACAGTATGAAAACGACATAGCATCGAAAGTCAAATCTGACCCGAAACTGTTGTATAGCCACATTAGGAGGGAAGACAACAGTCAAGGAACCAGGTGATAAGGCTGAGGAAAGAAGGTGGAGAACTCACAAGAAACGATCAGAGGTATGTGAGGGCTCAACACGAGATTTAAGGAAGTATTTACAGTAGAGACAGGAAGGACTCTGGGGGGGCAGACCAGATGGGGACACCAGCAAGGAATACACCAACAAGTGTTGGACGACATACATACAGATGAGGAGGAGGTGAAGAAACTGCTAAGGGACATCGATACCTCAAAGGCAATGGGGCCGGACAAAATCTCCCCGTGGGTCCTTAGAGAGGGAGCAGATATGTTGTGCGTGCCACTTGCCACAATCTTTAACACATCCCTGGAAACTGGGCAACTACCTGAGGTATGGAAGACGGCAAATGTAGTTTCCCATTTTTAAAAAAGGAGACGAAAAGAGGCCACTAAAACTAAGACCTGTGTCATTGACGTGTATAGTATGCAAAATTATGGAGAAGATTGTCAGGAGGAGAGTGGTGGAGCACCGGAACGGAACAGGAGTATAAATGCCAACCAGCACGGATTCACGGAAGGCAAATCCTGTTCACAAACCTTCTGGATTTTACGATAAAATAACAGAAGTAAGACAAGAGAGAGAGGGGTGGGTGATTGCATCTTCTTGGACTGCAAGAAGGCCTTCGATACAGTTCCTCACAAGAGATTAGTGCAGAAGCTAGAGCATCAGGCGCATTAAAAAGGAAGGGCACTGCAATGGATCAGAGAATACCTGACAGGGAGGCAACAACGAGTCATGGTACGTAATGATGTATCACAGTGGGCACCTGTGACGAGCGGGGGCCCCACAGGGGTCGTCCTAGGACCAGTGCATTTTTGGTATATGTGAACGACATGACGAAGGGTTGGATTCAGAAGTGTCCCTGTTTGCAGATGATGTGAAGTTTTAAAGAGGAGAATTAAATCTGATGAAGACCAGGCAGGGCTTCAAAGAGACCTGGACAGACTGGACACCTGGTCCAGCAAAAAGGCTTCTCGAATTTAATCCTGCCAAATGCAAAGTCATGAAGATAGGGAAGGGCACAGAAGACCCCCGACAGAGTATAGGCTAAAGGGGGCCAAAGACTGCAAACCTCACTCAAGAGAAAGATCTTGGGGTGAGTATAACACCGAGCATGTCTCCGGAAGCACACATCAATCAGATAACTGCTGCAGCATATGGGCGCCTGGCAAACCTGAGAACAGCTTTTCCGATACCTTAGTAAGGAATCATTCAAACACTGTACACCGTGTAGTCAGGCCCATACTGGAGTATGCAGCACCTGTTTGGAACCCGCACTTGGTAAAGCACGTCAAGAAACTAGAGAAAGTAAAAAGGTTTGCGACAAGGTTAGTTCCCGAGCTAAGGGGAATGTCCTATGAAGAAAGATTAAGGGAAATCGCCTGACGACACTGGAGGACAGGAGGGTCAGGGGAGACATGATAAGACATATAAATTTCGCGTGGAATAGACAAGGTGGACAAAGACAGGATGTTTCCCGGGAGGGGACACAGAAACAAGAGGGCCCCAATTGGAAGTTTTAAGACACAAATGAGTCAGAGATAGTAGGAAGTATTTCTTTAGTCATAGAGTTGTAAGGCAGTGGAATAGCCTAGAAAATGACGTAGTGGAGGCAGGAACCATCACAGTTTTTAAGACGAGGTTTGATAAAGCTCATGGAGCGGGGAGAGAGAGGGGCCCCCCTAGCAACCGGGGAAGAGGCGGGGGCCAGGAGCAGGGGCTGACCCCCCAACCCAAATAGGGGAGTACAAAAAGGGGAGTA
>NW_026505187.1:0-18353 GCF_026875155.1 Cherax quadricarinatus
GGAGTTTGGGAAAATTTGTTCATTGAACATCATATTGTTTACCGTTGCCACTGGAAAACTTTGTTTATATCTTCTTGGAGGTTAACGCGTGTTGTGGTCTGTCTATAACCCTGGGTCGTGTGTGTAGTCTGTCTATAACCATGGGTCGTGTGTGTGGTCTGTCTATACCCATGGGTCGTGTGTGTGGTCTGCCTATAACCCATGGGTCGTGTGTGTGGTCTGTCTATAACCCATGGGTCTTGGTGTGTGGTCTGTCTATAACCCATGGGTCGTGTGTGTGGTTTGCCTATAACCATGGGTCGTGTGTGTGGTCTGCCTATAACCCACGGTCGTGTGTGTGGTCTGCCTATAACCCATGGGTCGTGTGTGTGGTCTGCCTATAACCCATGGGTCGTGTGTGTGATCTGCCTATAACCCATGGGTCGTGTGTGTGGTCTGTCTATAGCCCATGGTCGTGTGTATGGTCTGCCTATAACCCATGGGTCGTGTGTGTGGTTGCCTATAACCCATGGGTCGTGTGTGTGGTCTGTCTATAACCCATGGGTCGTGTGTGTGGTCTGCCTAAACCCATGGGTCGTGTGTGTGGTCTGTCTATAGCCCACGGGTCGTGTGTGTGGTCTGCCTATAACCCATGGGTCGTGTGTGTGGTCTGCCTATAACCCATGGGTCGTGTGTGTGGTCTGTCTATAACCATGGGTCGTGTGTGTGGTCTGCCTATAACCCATGGGTCGTGTGTGTGGTCTGCTATAACCCATGGGTAGTGTGTGTGGTCTGCCTATAACCCACGGGTCGTGTGTGTGGTCTGCCTATAAACCCATGGGTCGTGTGTGTGGTCTGCCTATAACCCGTGGGTCGTGTGTGTGGTCTGCCTATAACCCATGGGTCGTGTGTGTGGTGTGCCTATAGCCAACGGGTCGTGTGTGTTGTCTTCCCACAACCACGGGTCGTGTGGCTTATCCACAACCCACGGGTCGTGTATCTTATCCACAACCACGGGCCGTGTGTCTTCCCACAACCCACGGGTCGTGTGGTTGTCTTCCCACAAACCCACGGGTCGTGTGTGTCTTCCCACAACCCACGGGTGGTGTGGCTTATCCACAACCCACGGGTTGTGTATCTTATGCACAACCCACGGGTCGTGTGGTTTATTCCACAACCCACGGTCGTGTATCTTATCCACAACTCACGGGTCGTGTGGCTTATCCACAACCCACGGGTCGTGTGGCTTATCCACAACCACGGGTCGTGTGGCTTATCCACAACCCATGGGTTGTGCAACATTTGGGTATCTTTACTGAGGAAACATTTCCTCCAGCAGTGACTTCATTAGTCCAATACAGAGAAAACGGCGGGAGATAAGGATTTTAAAATAATCAGTCCATCAGTCTGGGGTCGACGAGAAGCGGCTTATATACTGCAGACAGGTGAGGCGAAACAGCTGAAGACGGCGTCACCTATACGTAGGTTAAGTAATCACTGAAAATCAAAATCAAAATCCCAAGATTTCGATTCTCTGAACCATTTACATGCCGGTCAGAAACAGCAACACCTTGAGATCCTGATGCAGAGAATTCTTCGACGTCTTCATAGCACAGTGAGGTTGATCAAGTTGGTGAATTAATAATTAAGCGCACTGTGTGGGGTGAAATGTCGAGAATTAAGAATTGCATTATACTGCAGTTCTGTCTCTTATTTCCTATCAAACATTGTGTATAACCTAGCAGTTCTCCAAATATAATAACCAGTAATAGAATCTCGAGTTACAGGATGTTAGTAAACGCGAACAGAAACTTCAGCAGCTCCTCTTCTTCAGGATTCGTGCAGTTTGCATAGAGGTTCACTCCTTCCGATGACTAAAGGAGTTCTGATGTGCAGTAAAGAGTTAGTTTGTGTTGGTTCACTGACATCTGTTGTCCTTTTAGTAGCTTGTAGGAACCTAACATGCCAGTGTTCCTCTTGCCTCTGCCGAGTGGAAATATTGAGTTATTGTTGGTATTTAGCTTTTGAACAAATTGTTTGTTGTTCGTAAAAAAA
Organism: Cherax quadricarinatus; assembly: GCF_026875155.1. Classification (NCBI taxonomy): domain Eukaryota; kingdom Metazoa; phylum Arthropoda; class Malacostraca; order Decapoda; family Parastacidae; genus Cherax; species Cherax quadricarinatus. The sequence goes on from NW_026505187.1 coordinate 2,035, forward strand.
ATGGTTTAGTGTCTTAGCTATATTCTGCTTTATATGTACTGAAAAGATCCCACCTTCCAAAATGTTTTCGATAGTGAAGGGGATTTTCATGGTGGCAAGGTCGTGCTTGATGGTTCTTACACTATTATGTCGAAAATAATGATAAGAATGTAAGCATTTTCTGAAGTGTGGCATGGAGAAAGATCCTGCTGGAAAATGCCTTCTCCATCAGGAAAGTTTCTATTCACAATGGCAAGCAAATGAGTCGTTACTGGTCATCATTCCCTGAGCAATAAAAGTCGTCCAGAAGTAAAACTACATCTTTTGTAGGTGTTTTTGGAGCTTGTTGAATGTGTCCATTCCAAGAGGTTCACCTTCGCTCCACCTCACTACCACTGATCTGTACTCATCTACTTCAAAATGCGCCTCATGTGAAAATATAACTTTTCTCTATTCATCTGTCGTCCATCCCATACATAAATGGTTCTCCACTGGAAATCGAGTGAGGTATACTCATGTTTTGACGCGCACTGCAAATGCAACAGAAAGGTTTGCATGTTTAGAACCTGCTGTGATCTCAATGCCGTTATCTAGAGACTTTCGAAATGCTCTGTATGACACATTATGTTCGTGTTAATGTGTCGGGAGTAATAACACTAGTTTCAGTGACTTGTGCCACAATGCTGCTACTTCAAATTTCTCGCTGTACGCTATTCGGCTTAGTTTAGGTTAAATTAGATAAGGTTAGGCAATGAAGAGGTCTGACGTGCAAACAGAAAACGAGTCGCAGCCGAAAGCACTTAAAAAATCTGTGATATACTTACTGTTTAAGGCTAGTTAAACAGTCAGCCATTTGACAGTCTCAGCAACTGAAACATTCTCTGCTTTTAAGAGAGTGAGGCTGCACCTGTGACCTAAACCGAGACGCTATGATACTAGTGACCGGGACCACGATATTGTAGTAGCAGTAACTGGTCCCACAATACTACGGTACCAGTGAATGGGGGACAGAATGCTGTGGTACCGGCGATGAGGCCCATGACGGTAGGGTACCAGTAACCTGGGCCACGACTCTGACCTTGAACATTTGTGGCACAAATGTTTAAGGTCACAGTGTTGTACTACGTATCAGTGACCACGACTAGGATAATGTGGTAGCAGTGCTCAGGACCATACCTCTACCGTGGTACCAGTGACTGACAATACCTCTGCTGCTGTGGTACCAATGACTGGGAACAATATCTCCACTGCTGTAGTATCAGTGACTGGACAATACCTCTGCTGCTGTAGTACTAGTGACTGGGACAATACCTCTGCTGCTGTGGTACCATTGACTGGAAACAATACTCTGCTGCTGTAGTACCAGTGACTGGGAACACTACCTCTTCTGCTGTGGTACCAGTGACTGGGAGCAATACCTCTGCTGCTGTGGTACCAGTGACTAGGACCATACCTTGCTCCTGTGGTACCAGTGACCATAACCTCTTATTGTTGAGGTGCTAGTGACTGGACAATATCTCCGCTGCTGCGGTACCTGTGGACTGGGTCAATACCTCTCTGCTGTGGGTACCAGTGACATGTGTGACTACGATGCTGGGACTGACAGTACTCCTGGGAAATACGTAGTACACCATAATATTGAGGTCAGTAGTGGTAGCTCTCTGGTTCTTTTCTTCTCCTCAAGTGATCGACTTGTCTTACTCGACCACCTGCCAACCTCAAGCAATACTGAAAACAATGGTGCGTTTTTACCTTTGCTGATTTTTGATGCGTTTTGGGGTTGGTGGTTGTTTGTTTGTGGTGGTGTGTGTTGTGTGCATATTTCGAAAGTCTGCGAAGTGGATTTTCAATTTTCTTAGGCCTCCATTTACCAAATTGGTTATCTCACACCCCTTCCATTCAAAGTTCTTCAATCTTGTGTTGAACCCTAGAACTGACTTCTCCTGCAACACATCCTCCTTAATGTACCCCCTCTCACCAAAGGAATTTATGTCTTTTTTCTTATTTAACTTCAGTTTGCACTTGAGGTCTTTTGCTGCTTTTCCTTTCCACTTAAATGTACATCTTCATAAACCTCTGATTCCCTTTGAGAACTTTTTTTTGTTACGTCTCCTCTAGTTCTCAAATCTCCTACTGTTTAAATCTTCTCTTTTGAGTGACGAGAAGGGGGCTTTTTGCTGGTGCTTTGCTATTTGAGTAATGTCTTACAAGTCATGAAAACTGTAAGACATTACAGATGGACCCTTTCCGGGTTTCCCAAGTTTTTTTATTAAGGTGCCATGAAAAAAATTTCCCCCACTCGAATTTTCCGCGCGCAAAATGGGGAATATGGCGGCGGGTAGATCACGCTGCGCATTACACCCCCTGGAGGTCGGGCGAGTTCAGTGTGGGCGGTTATTTCGTTTAGATTTTGGACATTTTTTTTTTCTTCAGCACAATGTTTTCAAAGTTCCTTGAATTTCGAGCGATATGTCCCGGCCTGGATAAAACTTTTTCGGGAAAGCTACAAGTTGTATAATTTCCAACATTAAAACATAGAGTTCAGCAATAAAAACAGAAAGGTTTGGGGGTTTCCCTCCCCTGTTGTGATGGGAAACGAGGGAAACCATAGAGCAATGTCACAAGGTTTATTTTCTGTTGAATTCGTGATCCATCCCATAAAATGTCTGGGGTACCGGGGAAAGGTTTAACACTGTAAATGTCATAACAAAAATCTTTCTTCATCTAGAGCGTTTTTTGGAATATCGTTGAGTATCACTGGGATAAAGTTTTTCCCCGGGGGAAAAAGGCGAAACTCTGGACGATTTTTGAGTTTAAAAAAAAAGCATAGGTTGGAAGGGAAATTAGGTAAACCTTTTTTTTAAAGGGATGCGGAAGAGGGTAAATCTAGTGGATTCAATCTAGGATAACGACAGGTTAAAATTTTTGGGCTGATGGGGTAAGCCCGGTGCAGAAAACAGAGGGAGATGAGTTGGGGATACAGCCTCTTTTTGGGCTTGTCTTTCGAACTTAAACACCCCAAAAATTTTTTCCTGACAGTGTTTTGACTTCCCAGATGGTTACAATGTTGTGTATAGAAAATTTGGGAAGGATAAGTATGGGGAAAGCAACCCCCCATAATTAAAGTGTGGACAGAGACAGGGGCCCTTCACTTGAGCATTATAATTTTGAGCAAGAACACATGTTAGAAATAAAAATTAATGTAACAATGCTTCAGAATTTTACTTCAGCATTATGTAAAAATAAATTTAATACTATTATACTAAAATAATACATAAAAAGCTATTATTTAAATTATTATATTAATATTGAAAGGTAAAAAACCCGTCATACATAGAGACCAACTTCCCTGACACTAACCTGTAAATCTACGTGCAAGCTTTTACCAGTTAACATGTGCTGTGAGTTTGTATATATCTTACACCTGATTCGTTGTAAGCCTTTGCATATTTATCCAAACATTTTAAAATAAACTTTAAAGCAACATAGGCATCAAAGAATTCCACAATTTCGAGTTCTACAAGAAAGACGAGTCCTCTAGCGCACCTCACGGTCAGCCAACACACCTAGCGGTCCTTGACACTTTACATTTTCATCCCCACAGCTATGGCGCCCTGCAACACACTACGAGGCCCTCTCGTGTCAAATGGATTCCAACCTATCCGGGGCGCCCTAGAAATCCTTTCAAAGCCCTACAACACACCGCGGTACGCCCCACACTTGGGTCTCCAACGCGCCTGCGGTACTCAGGGACCACTGCTTGGTTATGTTACATTACCGCCGAACACTATTAATGACTAGTACAGCGAATGTGAATAAAACGTTACGGCCCCGGAGAATAGTTTTCTTATTCCAAACAATCCATTAATGCTTGGTGCGGCCCATTAGCGTTGGGTCAGTCATTTGGGGTAGTCAGGACATTTTTAATCGCTGGAACCCTTGTACTCCCAGAAAAGACCTCAGTAAAAGCCAAAGCACGCACTCGAACACTGAAAAAGCGTTACACAAACGCATAAGAGCCAGTGAAGAGATGGGGCCAGGTACTGAAACTCTTTCCCTGCAACCATATAAAGTATATAAGTGAACCTAAACCAAAATATGCTTGTGCCCTTTTATACCAGCGGAATTATGTCTAGTGGATGGATTGGGCAGAATTATTAAACTGGAAGGAAATCAGAAAAGCAGAACGGACTGATAGAATATACAAAGGAATCCCTCCTACATGACCTTACACAGGTAAAGACACGGGGACAGGAAATGGGTCTCATCCTGAATCCATCCAAAGTGAAATCATCTCAGTCAGTCAACGAGTGATAAATGTAGTGAGATCAAAACTACCGAGCAGCAGCGTTGCCCCAGAATAGTGTCCTGCTAGGAGCACCTCTGGGAAGCAATGCCATTGACACAATTCTCAGGAAGAAATTTGGGAAGAGTTAAGGAGAATGGGAAAAACGAATAGGCAATCTGGACACCCACGATGCCTTGTACCTTCTCACAAAGTGCTTGAGTCTGCCCAGGTTGACATATTTCCTAAGATGTGCACCTTCATATGATAACCCCATACTGCACGAATATGACAGTATTCTGAGGTAGATTTTTTCGAAAGTACTTAACCTTACTCTAGAAGACGGGCAGTGGAACCAAGCTACACTTCCATCAACTAGGAGGCATTGGTGTCCGCAAGTCATCACAGATTGCGTTACCTGCTTTTCTGTCCTCGTGTATTGCATCCAGAGAGCTTGTAGCAGCGATTCTCCCTGAACATCTTAGGGACAAGATGGAGTCCAGGACCAAAAATTCATTGACGGAGCAATGATCTGGATAATCTAACGGGCTCTGAAACCAGACCTGCTTCCCCCAACAACTACAAACAATCGCACTGGGATGGTCCAATAGTGGAAAATATAGCTCAACTATGCTTCAGAGTGTGTCAGGGAAGGATAGAGCCCGCCTCCTGGCAGTGAGAGCCCCTCATGCTGGGACTTTCTGTTGGCTGTTCCCAACTCCAGCCTTGGCACACGCCTCGACCCACAGACCATCCGCATCGTGTTGCCCTTCGACTTGCCGCCCCTATTCTCGCCGAACACAGGTGTATTTGTGCAGTGAAGCAGCAGACCGATTCGGGTACCATGGTCCTGTGTGCCGTAAATCAGAGGGAAAGACTGCAAGACATGAGGAGGTTAATAACATTATCAAGAGGACCTCACAACAGCTGGATGCCCAGCAGTAAGGGAGCCACCCCAACTATGCAGATCTGATGGCAGCCAGAAGCGTCCAGATGGTATCACCCTTCAAGCCTGGACAGATGGGAAGCAGGTGGTGTGGGACTATACATGTGCATCTACCTTGGCTGATACCTATCTCCAATACACCAGGGAGGAAGGAGGGGCAGCTGCCAGCTTCAGGAGTCCCAAAAGTCTAGAAAATATGGAGAAACTTGCCCATCATTATATGTTTGTTCCCCTTGGTTCATGGGAAAGAGTGCATCTAAATTCCATTAAGGAGCTGGGAAAAAGACTCATCAGGGTAACTAGGGATCCCAGGGCAGCTAGTTTTCTGTTCCAGCGGCTCAGTGCGGCTGTTCAAAGGGTAATGCCTGCTGTATTTTGGGCACACGCCCCAGCTCTGAGGAGCTGGATGAATTTTCGCGTTACAATCGGTGATACACACGTAACAACATGTACCGTATATGCCACCTTTATATCAGCAATGTATCTCTTAAATCTTCTGTACATATTATGTAATAAAATATTCCTATTGGTAAAACAAAATATATTAAAAGATGGGGTGGTAGGGGAAGTGGAATATTCAAACGGCTTCAGGAAGAAATCCAAATATTCTTCCTTGAAGCCTTTTTATCCACTTCTCCGATGCTATGGGTCCCACAATTTACACCAGAGGTGGACCCAATCCTATATTTAATATAATATATATATATATATATATAATATATATATATATATAATATATATATATATATATATATATATATATCTCAGTAGTAGTAACCAGTTTTATTATATGTACTTGCTTCGGCAGTACATATACTAAATATGGTAGACCATTTCACCAGATATTGTGAGTTAGTTCCTATTGCAGATAAGACTGCCGAGACAGTAGCTAAAGCGTTTAAAGAACGCATTATATGCAGGCATACCACCCCTAAGTCCCTAGTAACAGATAATGGAGGTGAATTCTGTAATGAAATTCTTGAAAATTTGTGCACCTTGTACAAGATCTCTAAATTCACCATGTTCCTCATCATCCTGCCAGCAATGGGTTAGCGGAACGAACCAATAAGAAAGTACTTGATGTCTTGAGAGCCACTATCAATCCCAACAGTGAAACTTGAATGAAGTTATACCTGATGTGCAGTGTGCTAAAAATTCTGCTTACAATGTTTCTATAGGTGACACTCCACATTATGCATTGTATGGTGTAGATAAACGTTTGCCTTATGAGTTGTTATATTCTAATCCGAAACCAAATTACAACCCTGATGATTTCATAGCAACTCGTACCAGCTTAGCTCAAAGTGTTTTTGGAAGAATCCGTGAAACACTTCATAAATCAACAGCAGAATTTACAAGAGTCGCAAACACTCGAGCAAAAGCCATCCAAAATCAAAGTAGGTTCGAGAGTTATGCTGATTAACTTTAACAAAACGTCTGCAATGCCAAAGCTTGATCAAAAGTTTGTTGGTCCTTATCGAGTAGTGGAACATATCACTGGTAATAAGTATAAGGTTAGAGAGATTAGTACTGGTCAGTATAAAGAATCGCATTTAGATCATATGAAGTTAGTATGTGATGATAATGATGTTCCAACCCAGACTAATGTGACAGACTCTGACAATCCTCCTGATCCTGTACTCTCTTCCTCTAATACTCAGTCAGACGATCAACCTGAATGTCGTTATTCCCTACGTACACGACAGGTATTGAGAAATCCTCAAGTATCATTTGTAACATCCAATTCAGATTTGCCTCAAATACAGCATGAGTTTAGCCTATGCTACAGAGTTGATCCTCCCAGAGATGACACTCATTCTGCTTGTCAATCTCACCCTAGCAGAGTTGGGTTAAATGTAAAATAACCTGTATAGATGAATAATTACAGTATCAACTTATCAGTATTCAAGAATTTTTTTTTGTGTTCATGTTCTCTCCGCATTCTGAGAGTTAACAGTCTAGATTTGAGTGCACCGAATCTGCCTTTTTGTTAAACACTTCTTTCTTGTAATATTCCTTCCTCAGAATCCGTAGATCACATGAATACAGATCGATCGATCAAATTTTTTTTTATCACTTCTACTGTGTAATCCCAACGTTGAGTTTCATTCGATGAGTTGTGCTATATTATACCTTGTATTGCATTACAGTTTCAGTTACGTAAAGCTTCCATTCCAACGTTCTACTTATGTTATGTTATAATGTTTAATTGTTGTGTACTTTGACATTGTATAGAATCAGCCCAAGCCGTATACCTGCCATCTCTAGTTTGTAATTAGTTGTATGTCGGGAACGACATACGTTAGCGTCGCCGAGCTCTCAGTAGTAGTAACCAGTTACCAGTAACCAGTGTACCAGTAGTTGACTCACTACCAACCGTCTCTGCCTGAGTCACTGTCTATTCATATTGTGCTGACCACAGCAGTATTCAAAGACCCCCTCACATATGGGTACTGTGGGCGGCCAGTCAGTGTTACGAGAGTGAGCAAGGAGACAAGGTACGGCTGTTAGGGCGCTCCCCACACTATCCGTAATTATACGTACTTCCAGCCTACGTGATATTACTTTACCCTATCCACGTGTACGAACTCCCACATGATATATATATATATATATATATATATATATATATATATAATATATATATATATAATATATATATGTCGTGCCGAATAGGCAGAACTTGCGATCTTGGCTTAAATAGCAACGCTCATCTTGCCATATAGGACAAGTGAAAATTTGTGTATGCAATAATTTCGCCAAAATCATTCTGAACCTAACGAAAAAATTATATTTCTCTGTGTTGTTTAGTATTAAATTATTGTAAACAAATCTAAAATATATTTAAGTTGGGTTAGGCTAAAATAAATTGTTCTTGTTATAATAAGGTTAGGTAAGTTTTTCCAATATTCTTTTGAAGCAAAAATAAAAATTTTTACATTAACATTAATGAAAAAAATATATCTTTAAACGTATAAGAGAAAATTTTAGAAAGGTCTTAATTTTAATGATTCTTGCTAACTGACCATTTTACATATTCGGCACGACATATATATATATAATATATATATATATATATATATATATATATATATATATATATATAATATATAATATATATATATAACTTTGAAGAATGGAATATAAGATATGAAGATTTCGATGAATCAGATGCTAAAAAAAATAATAAAGTATGGTGACATAATAAAAAGAGACAAGATGGATCAAGAATGGACAAAGAATAAGGATGATAAAATAAGATACTCCGACGTTGAAAATTTGACGCGATTGGATCGTGACAACTTGTTAATATCTTCAAATTTTCATACCCGATATTAATGTGGAAACTCATGCCGCAGTTTTTATATTATTTTTTTGGAGCATTGAGATAGAGAAGGGGCTGGTCTTAAGGGATTTGGAGATAACTTCTTGGAGCGTTGAGTAACCGAACACATCCATTTCATGTACGTATGCAACAATTGCACATCCTGCAATAGTGAATTCACAAAGTTCTCTTATGAGTAAGGAGAGCAGGAAATAATTAGGTACACATGTAATAATATAAGTAAGCATTTGAACTACCATAATGTTACTAAGAGACATTTTTCCTTCCTCGCTCATAAACTTAATTATTTGATATAGTTTACGAGGCAGACGAGGTGTTGTCACGTCATGAAACACGTTAAGAAATATAAATTCATGTAGTTTACTGATTATGCGTTTATTACATCTGAAAACTGCATACACACGTTAAGTTAATTTTAGAGATTATTATTATTATAATCAAGGGGAAGCACTAAACCCGTAGGATTATACAGCGCCTATGGGGGGATGGAAGGCATTCAGGCTTAATTCAGGAAACTGGAGCACAGATCCAATTCCCTAATCAAGAGCCCCTCACCAGCGTCAAGGAGCCTTCCTTGAGGGAATTTTAGAGATGATTTAAGATTAGTGACCGAGCGGGATGGCTGGTCTCTGCATGGTATTAAGTCTGATGATGTTACTGATGCAGACACCTCAAGGGTTCGCTTGTTTGCTATTCTAAATTAGGATGTTTGATCGGTGGTGATGGAATTTAGGTGGATACTCGTTTGGAGGTTGATGGGAGTTCTGTGGGTGATGTACGAAATTATCGTGGAGAATACGTAGCACGTATTCTCCCACGATAATTTCACTACCACAAAAGCATTTTATTACACCTGAGTAAAAGTTTAATTGTCCGCCTTTGTGATTAAAAGTTGAATTGGATGAGATAAGTATAATTTAAAAATAATCACCTCTGGATTTTATAACTGTCCTGCCATTCCCTCTGCCAGAAATTTAAATCTGTCAATTTCTCCAACTTTTAAAAATTACAGGATTAAATTCTCACCAGCATGAACAGCTAAGAACAAGACGGGCGTTTATTACCAGAGAGTAACTATATCGTAGAAAATTATTATAAAAAAAAAGAAGCGCTAAATCAAAGGGTTTATCGAAGAAAGATATATGGTTGTGTTAAGAAAACCTACTGAGCACTGAATATCTGGTAAATATCTGAGAATTACAAGCATTATTACTTTACACAAAACAAAATCCGCGAGGGTCACAAAAGCGTTTAAAATGAGGGAAAATCATGTAGGTCAAAGTTTACCACCCTGACTTATGTGACCGAGGTTCCAGTAAAAATTATTACTGTAAGCATTCTTTTACAGTTATACACAGCCTTCAAGTGGGGGGGGTTGCTTTCATTCTGTTAAAGGGGTTCTTGATTCAAGGAATTGGAACTTCTTTTCCACTTTTAATGGATCAACTCGGTTACCCACATTCCGCTGGTCTAACTCAAGACCTACGAGTCAGCATATCCGGGGTTTTGTAATTAAATAACAAATTTTTTTTTGCGCAGTTTCATCCTTTTAAGCATTTTGGCACTGAATAAATTCCCCAGCAAGCGACCCAAAGCATCAACAAACACAGTTGGAATCGATTCCCAGTGAAAATGGGATGTGCTGAACTGCTGCAACCATTGAGACGCGAGTGGGCGGCCCAGAGTGCGCAGGGACCCGTGTGGTGTCTTTACAAATTTGGGCTCAGCACGCCTGCAACAAGATTAAAGCATAACCCGAGCGCTGCCGTCAAAGGCCAGCATTAATCACTTAGACTAGCTGAGGGCTGTCATAGAGCAACACACACACACACAAAACACACACACACACACACACACAACACCAGTTTGGAACCTACACCTGGACAAACATGTCAAAAAATTAGAGAAAGTGCAAAGTTTGCAACAAAAACTAGTACCAGAGCTAAGGGGAATGTCCTACGAAGAAAGATTAAGAGAAATCGGCCTGACGACACTGGGGGACAGGAAGGAAAGGGGGGGACATGATAACGACATATAAAATACTGAAGGAATTGACAATGTGGACAGAGACAGGATGTTTCCGCAGATGGGACACAGAAACAAAAGATCACAAATGGAAGCTGAAGACTCAGATGAGTCACAGAGACATAGGAAGTTTTTCTTTAGTCATAGAGTTGTCAGGAAGTGGGAAAAGTCTGGGAAGTGATGTAGTGGAGGCAGGAACCATAATTGTAAGACGAGGTTTGATAAACCTCATAGAGCAGAGAGAGGACCAGTAAAGATTAGTGAAAAGGGGGGGGCGAGGAGCTGTGACTCGACTCCTGCAACCACAAAAAAGGTGAGTACTACGTACACACACACACACACACACACACACACACACAACACACCACACACACACACACACACACACGCACACACACTAATCCAGCTGTCATTCCCGACTTGGATGAGAACAGCAGGGAATGAATGATACAAAAACGTATGAAAGGCGATGAATAGAGCAAGGGGTGAATAAGGCACAAGAGAGTGCCCCCGCTTTTGTGCGTGTCAGTGCGTGTGTGCGTGCGTGCATGAGTGGCGTGCGTGCGCAGTAACAGAGCCGCAGAAAGAGCGAACAGATCACGTGACTGCCCCCCTACCAGCTTGTCCAACACACAACATGTCCATTAAGGGAGTCGCGTGGACGAGTCGGCCTTGTGCTGTGAAACCATGTATCACTTTCCAACCTGGTGAAGATGTAATTACTGGGAAGCTGGGGAGAGTTGGTCCCCCGGGGGGTGGGGGTTGTAGGGCTATCCGAGAGAATGATGGGCCGGAAAAAGGGTGAGGGTAATGACAGTGGGAGAGGGTGATGATAATGGTGAGGGTAGTGACAATGAGAGGGACAGCCTCGCACTGTGGTGGGAAGGAAGGGGAAGGGAGAGGGCGGTAATGGGGATGGGTCGCCTCATGTAATGGCAATTTCTTTTTCGGTAAAAACTGAGTACATCAGCTGTGCTGCTGATGTACTCAGTCGTAATAAATTACAAAGTGGGAACAAAAGGCGTGCTTCCCTGTCAACTTTCATTACCCAGGATGCGTTTCGTGTATCAGGGAAAAGAAATCTATCTGTCCCGTTGAGCTGACAAAATTCGTTAAGGATGAGAAAATTGTCAAGCATTCCACCACTGATCCCGTTCCAGCAAGCTGGAATTATTATTACTTAAGAATTTCCACCTCTCAAATATAGCCTATCAAGCTATCAAGAAATATTATCATGATTGTGTGAGAAAAGTTATATAGATTACCGTAGCACTTTTGCATATATCATAAACTGTTTCTTTGTACCTGATATGCAGTTGGGGCTCGTTTTCTTCCCCAAGTAGATCATCGTATATTGAGAATAAACATACATCTGTCGGCGTTTAGATTCAGAGATGCAAGATTTCTGCTAAGCAGTGTGTCCATCATTATCGTCTAGGGCGGTAACCTCACCTTGATTACATCATTAAACACTTTCAATTCTCATGCAAACTCAAAATTGGGGCAATGTTTCAATAAACCCTCAAAAAGAAAAGAATTCCAGGAATCTTTCAAATGTTTAAGGTTAAATCATCTTTTTAATAATTACTCCCGTATTAATTCAGAACGTTCCTTTACGGGATTAGTATATGGGAAATGGTTTCAACCAAAATTTTTTTTTTTTTGGTCATGGATTTGAAAACAAATCTTGTTTCCAGAATGTTTAGTGAAAAGTGGCTTAAGCTCTCGGTTTTTAAACACTGAAGCTGCATTTATAATTTTCTGACTCCAAATAACTCTGTTAGTTTCCCCTGACATAATTCAATTTATATTCCCTCACCATTAGTAGTGCTGCTCCCATACCACACAGTCAGTGATGTCTGTTAATATTACCTCACTGTTAGTGGTGACTGTTAACAAACTCCACTGTTAGTGTTGCCTGCTAACATTGCATCACAGTTTGCTTTAAATTTCACAGTCCTCCCTTTTTAACATTACGTCTCAATGTTGACTGCACATGCAAAAAATTACCTCACATTTATAATGCATGTCAACATTACGTGATAAAGTTGATGACAAAGACATGTACAACACCTGGGTGGTCTTTTGGATGAGGCTGATGTCACCTTCACAGAAATAAAGAGGTAATTTTGAGTATTGGCCTTGACATATGTTCCGTTCCTTAGCCTTGATAGACGTTCAGTTCCTTGGCCTCGAAAAATGTTAAATTTCCCCTGTTATCTATCAACGCCGCTGTTGTATGTGATTGTTATCACACCAGATACGGTAGTCTTCCTGTTGTATCAATCACACAATCACAGCCCAATAGCATATATTTGGTGCCTACCTGAAGTCAGTTCCGAGGTCAACACCCCCGGGGCCCGGTCCATGATCAGGTCTCACGGTGGATCAAGGCCTGATCAACCAAGTTGTTACTGTTGGGTTTTATAGGCAATCCAATGTACGAACAGCCTGCCTGATCAGGCACTAACTTTGGGGAAACTTCCATTTTTCTTTAAGACAGATAGGGGGTCTGTTTTAAATCCCCCTTAGTATGATGGGGGCTGCTGAATAGCCTTGGCCCCTGGCATTTATTGTGTTGTCCTCTCTCCCGGGAGCTCATGACACTTTTGTTTTTTATTAGAGGGATGTTGCACTTTTTTTTTTTTTTACTTTCATATGGAGAGATTTCTGGGGTGTAGATTAGGGAACAGTCCCTCTCAGATTTTCCAGGGGTAAATTATGACGTACCTTTCTCGCCTGGTTTTAAGGAGTACCCAAGGACGTGTTGTGTGTTCAGAGATACTTCTATGCATACTATTGCTATAACGCGTGGTTATTTGAGTTACTGTCCCTTCTTGTCACTTTAACTATCTAACCATTCTCCAGACCTCTCCCATTATCAGGAAAGTTCTCGCCCACAGAACTTCTGCTCAATGGATATTTTGTATTTTCTTCAGAGACTTGTGTAAAGAAATGTGATCTAATTCACTTAGATCACATTTCTCCCCATTCTGATGTTTGGTCTGACAACAAAGGATCTCTTGACCATGTCTGCATGCTTTTAGGCATTGAGGTGCTGCCCCGTGATTGGCTGATTAAATATGCCTAGTAAAAGGCCAGTAAACTTGCTGCATTGCCCCTCCTTTATGTTATTTTTAACAAAAAGGGGCACTAATAAAGTAGCCACTGAGTGCATATTATACTATGCATCATAGCTAGATAGCTTTTGATACTCGAAAACGGCTATTATATTTTTTTGAATATTTAGCCTACCAAATCCAGAATTTAAACGTGTAGTTCTAACATCTTAGGCTATACTAGAAATTCTAATATATGGACCCGACCGCTCTAGGCGACGATTCTCTTTGAGGTTGACATAACGGTAAGACCCACCCACCGCATGACTGCTTCAACCCGGAAACACTTAGGCAGTTAGGGCCATATAGAGAAAAAATCATCTCATCCTTTTTCCATGTACTACCTGGAGAACGATATTTAGGATGTTGATTTTTGTCTGTTGTTGTTGCTGTTGTTGTAGATTCGCCGGTATAATCGCCCAGCCAGGCCTTTTGCAAAAGGTGGCTCAGCCTTGGCTCCCTGTCGTGGGATCCAGATCAATGTCTGCCATGGGAGGAGGACAAGTACCTCCTTATCGTCTGGACCAGTTGTCCCCAGGCCCAGCCTCAATCCCCGCCCCCACGGCTCGGAGGGAGAAGCTAGGCACCTTGCCTTAAACCCCGCCCACACTGGGCGGGGTGAGGCAGCTGCATAGCAGCAGACGATGTCAGGGGGTGCAAAGCAATCAGTACAGGATCCTTTTGGAGCCACACCCCAGCTTTGAGCCGAAGCCTGAGCGCTGGGGTGTAGTATGCTGTGTGTGTTTCTGCTGCTGCTACTACTACTTCACTTGTCCGTTGCACTCTGATTTAGGATGTGACCTGCAAATATTTGAACATAAGATTGATCTATCTGAGGGAAAATATTTGTGAAAATATGTCAAAATGGCTTACAGAGGGTTCAACACCAAGGCGACATTCTTCACTACGGGATCCCATGTTCTTCGATGTGCTCTTTCTTTGAGCTGCTTTTAATACTTTGTCACTTGTAACTGCAATTCTCCCCGGCACTACGTGGTTGGAGATTTTTATTTGATTCTGGGATTTGCTCCCTGCTAAATTTACTAATTACAAAATTGGATTACCCGTTACTTGTTATAAGAGTGAGCTATGCTGAGAAAACTCGTGCACCGCCTTGTGCTCATCTAACATGTTTATTGCTAGTTTAGTGCGTACCTACCTCCTCTTGTGTCCAGAGACAGAGAGACGGAAGGGGAAAGGGAAGGGAATTCAGGAGCTATAATGGGGGAGAGTAATTGTAAGGGTAAATTTTTGGAGGGAGATGAGAACCGGAGAATGGTTAAGGGGCATGATGGGGGGGGAGGGTAGGGGGCGGTTCAATAGCGACTGTGGAATATTGGTAGCCCAGCTCAGAAAGATGAGGGAGTGGGGAGGGATAGGTAATAAGGGACAGGGGCAGGCGAGTTATTAATGGAAGGGAAACGAAGGGTTTTCTAGAGACGGATGGGAGGGACTAGTGTGCCGGCATGGATGAGAAGGAAAATTGAACCTTAAAGCACCGATGCTCAAGTGGGATGTCTGTGTCTGAGATAGACACACTGGGCTAACTGTTATCAAGCTTAGGGCGGGAGTTTACAGGAGAGCTGCAATTTAAATCTGAATTGAAAAGTCTGTAGTTTAAACCTACATGAACTGGATAATTTGATCACTGCAAAAAACCGCAGCCCAGCTAAATAAACTAGAGGACAAGGTTGCAGCTGAACTCGTAAGAAACCTAGAAGCTATACATCACTAGTGGAAGAGTTCAGATGGAAATCTAAAACTTCAAAAAGGGCCCGGAACTTGAGCTCAACACTCAGAAGAAACCTAGCAACCGTACTTAGCATTCTTACAAGATTTACTACTTATAGAGGTCCAGGGCTCTAGATCAACTCCCTCAGGAGGCTCTATAGATGGGAAATCATCCCCCTGTCCCTAAATTTTAAAAAAAAAAAACTGAGATCAATAGCACAAAATACTGTAAAATATTCTCCAGATAATACTACTATCACCTCCATTTCCCATTCCACACTATTTAGGACTGCAGATGCAGGCACAAACTATTCCTCAAAGCCACTCCCACTTCGTTCTACCGTGTCTCACTAGAAAAAAACATAACCCTGGCCACTAATTCTATGAAAGACCTTACCTAGAAGAGAACCTATTTCAGCACTGTCTTCTAGGGGTGAGTCTACAAAATCCTTTACTGGGAATATAACTGGAGAAGCCTATCAACCAGGCTTAGTAAACAAAATTACACAAGTCTGGTTATTTGTTTTCATCGAACCTAGAAATTTTGAAAGAGTTGGTGATTAGAAACCACTTTTATAGCTGTTTCTAAATTTCTGTATATTTAACAGAAAACAAGTTTTTATAGCATCTCTACTACCTTAGTCCTTGACCACACCTCACAACGCCTACATCACTACACGATAATCAGGTGACTCTTTCACGAGCCAGACCTGACTTGCTTAAACTGCCCGAAATCTCTTTGCTCATCTCTACCTCTGCGTATACACTATTTTAATATCTTATGGATACATAACACAGCTTAAACAGTGTCGTTACTAATTGTTTTTCAATCAAATATTCCTTCAGGTAAAAAACATCGGCTTTGAAAGTTTTAAGCTGACATTATTT
>NW_026505188.1:0-18397 GCF_026875155.1 Cherax quadricarinatus
TCCCCCCAAATCAGTCATCTAGAAAACACAGTAAATCTGAATTACAAAAAATTCTCCCGGGATGATGACTAAAAAAAACTTACCCGAACACGATAAAACCATTTCATTTTTTTGGAAACAAAGCTGCAAATGACCAATTAAACATTATGCAAATGGATCTTTTTGCCCAAAAAGACTCACAGGGAAAATTCCTGGGTATCCACCTTGACAGTAATTTTAATTTTCCGGACCACAACAAAAAATCCCCAAGAAAATCTCAAGCCCGTAGGCAACACAAAGATAAGGTACAAAAACGTTCCCAATCAGCTCTCCGGGCACTGTACCATTCACTCATATACCCTTTATTTTACATAGGGAATTGGCAGGGGGGATCACAACACCAATCACCTAAAACCCCTAAAACCCAGAAAAAGGGCAGCAAAAAATGTAACAAATTCCCCACTCCCGCCAATACTCCCCCAATTTTCAAAATCGATTCTGCTTACCATTAAGAACATCCATATTATTCTGTCCACACTTTCACAAACAAAACACCAAATATAAACCCCCTCAAATTTTCCTCCCCAAACCTAAAATAGGACACATGACCAAAACACAAACACAATCTCTTTTTTGATATACCTCTGTCCAAATCACACTGTTAAAAAAAATCGGGGCAAAACGGGGCCCCAAAATATGGAATTCTTACCAGAAATTAAAGTAACCCGCTGAAAATCATTTAAGACTTCTAAAAAGCCATTTAATCCCCCTAGACTAAATCTAAATACTCACCTATGTACCCCACATCATAACTGAAACAATCACTTTGAACTTATCCATTGTTGACAGGAATATAATTGAATCATTTTTTTTTCACAAAAGCATTTTAGAATTAAATATATCTTTGTATTATAAAAATTTTTTGATTCATTTAAAATAAATTTACTGTAAAACTTTTTGAAAAAATTTATTTTCCTACTGTACAACTATATTACTACTCCTTAGTATTAAGTAGAATGTAACCAATAATTTTAATTTGGGCCCAAATCCAAGGCATAAAAAGGGGCTTCTTTCATTGAAACCCCACTATTGTATATAAAACAACCATGTCTTTTTTGCAAAGACCGGGGCCGACTCATGAACTCCTGTTCATCAAAACTGCAAGAAGCCCCTATCACGACCTTTTTTCCACCCCTAGGAAGGGCATGGCCCGGGGGGTCGTCCCCATTACTAAAAAAACAACATAGCCCCACTCCACAAAGGGGGCAAAAAGCAACGAAAAGAACTACGCCCAATAGCACTAACACCCCCATATCATAAAATCTTTGAAAGGGTCCTAAGAAGCAAATCACCACCCCAGAAACCCATCATTCAAAACCCCAGGGCAACGGGTTTTAGAACAGGTCGCTCCTGCTGTCTCAATTTTTTTGGATCACTACGACAAGGTCCAAATGCAGTAGAAGACAAAAAGAATGCAGATGAAATATTACAACTTTGCAAAAGCCTTCGCAAGTGTGACCATGGGATAATAGGCACAAAACGGCTAAAGGAATACAGGAAAAGTCGTCGATGGATCTATAATTTCCTCACTAACAGAACCAGAGAGTAGTCCCCCACAGAGTAAAGTCCGAGGCACTACGGTGAAAAGCTCTGTTCCACAAACACTTTCCGCTCCCATCTTTTTCCCACCCAATCCACATAGACAAGGGTGTCACCACACACCGTGTCTTTCCCTTTTCAGATGACACCCAAAGTGCATGACATGTCTTCCATTGCAGACACTGCAAGGCTCCCCGGGGGACATCAACCAAATCTTTCAGTGGGGTGCAAAAACAATAGAAGTTCAACATGAAAATTTCAATTTCCAGATATGGGAAACATAGGGAAATTTAAAACTTCATCAGAGTAAAAACAAAATTTTGGCCACAAAAAAAAGCAAAACACCAACGCAAAGACCTGGGGGTGATCATGTCGGGGGATCTCACCTTTAAGGCCCCTAACATTGTATCAATCGCATCTGCTAGAAAAATGACAGGATGGATAATGAGAACCTTCAAAACTAGGGAGGCCAAGCCCATGATGACACTCTTCAGGTCACTTGTTCTATCTAGGCTGGAGATTGCTGCACACTAACAGCACCTTTCAAGCAGGTGAAATTGCCGGCCTAGAGAATGTACAGAGAACCTTCACGGCGCGCATAACGGAGATAAACACCTCAATTACTGGGAGCGCTTGAGGTCCTAAACCTGTATTCCCTGGAACGCAGGAGGAGAGATACATGATTATATACACCTGGAAAATCCTAGAGGGACTAGTACCGAACTTGCACACGAAAATCACTCACTACAAAGCAAAAGACTTGGCAGACGATGCACCATCCCCCCAATGAAAAGCAGGGTGTCACTAGCACGTTAAGAGACCATAAATAAGTGTCAGTGGCCCGAGACTGTTCAACTGCCTCCCAGCACACATAAGGGGGATTACCAACAGACCCCTGGCAGTCTTCAAGCTGGCACTGGACAAGCACCTAAAGTCGGTTCCTGACCAGCCGGGCTGTGGCTCGTACGTTGGTTTGCGTGCAGCCAGCAGCAACAGCCTGGTTGATCAGGCTCTGATCCACCAGGAGGCCTGGTCACAGACCGGGCCGCGGGGGCGTTGACCCCCGGAACTCTCTCCAGGTAAACTCCAGGTAAAACACAACACTGTTCACTGTATCTCATCGCCACACACACAACCTGTCATGTATCTATCACCACCAACACTGTTCATGTATCTCATCACCACACACACAATACTATGTTCACTGTATCTCATCACCACACACACAACACTGTTCATTGTATCTCATCACCACACACACAACACTGTTCATTGTATCTCATCGCCACACGCACAACACTGTATCACTGTATCTCATCACCACACACACAATACTATGTTCACTGTATCTCATCTCACTCTGCGATACAGTAATTTACCCTGCATAACATTCCATTACAAAATACAGTTTCTCACTACAGTGTCACAGTACACCATTAAATATCATTAAACATTTACTTGTGGCCCGTGGCCTGGTGCTAAAACTTCCGCTTCACACACGGAGGGCCCGGTTCGATTTCCCGGCGGGTGGAAACATTTCGACACGTTTCCTTACACCTGTTGTCCTGTTCACCTAGCAGCAAATAGGTATCTGGGTGTTAGTCGACTGGGTGGGTCGCATCCTGGGGACAAGATTAAGGACCCTAATGGAAATAAGTTAGACAGTCCTCGATGACGCACTGACTTTCTTGGGTATCCTGGGTGGCTAACCCTCCGGGGTTAAAAATCCGAACGAAATCTTATCTTATCTTATCTTATGAAGCTATAGCTCAGACTTTCCCTATTCTGGTATTGTAAGGCTTCATCTCTACGATAACTAAACCCCTGTCCTATTATTATTATTATTATTTATTTTTAGTAGTAGTAGTAGTTAGTAGACAAATACACTACTAGTAGTAAAGAAATAGTTTATGTTAAAAGAAAAGGTGGGGTTTTAATGTTAAATTTTTTATAACGGGTAGTGTAAGCAGGGCCTTGGCAAGACATTTGAGGAGGGGAAAAAGGGTAAAAAGTAAATTTTTTTTTTGGGGCCCCCCCTTTGCCTTGGGGGGAAAAGGGGCCCGGAATGTTTTAATAATTTAAAAAAAAAAATAAAAGCCAAGCTTTAAGCCTCCTAGGTCAAAAATATGACCATCTTTTTCTGGTTTTTTGGGGCTTTTTTTCCCCCACATTGGCAAAACCCAATCTCAACTTTTAATTTCTACTAACTCCCCAAAAACCCTTTTCAAGCTTGATTCATTTCCAAAATTACAACCCCCGAGTCGGATTGTAATTTAGGACGTACAATCTATCGTCAACAAAATTTAGAGCCGACAAATAGACCCCAAAACAAATATTTCCCCCTTGCTAAAATTTCCCTTTTTCCGCTCCAGCTGACATGTTTTTATACTGATAAAAATGTTTCCGTACCAAATAAAATAAAATTTTTTATATTTAAAAATTTTCCTTTAAACAAAAAATTACTGTTCTTCATCCAAAATAAAAATTTTCCCTAAAAATTTTCTCCCCAAAAAAATAAAAAAAAAAATAAACCCCAAAAAATAATTATATTTTTAATATTCCTTAAAAAAAAATCCTTTTTCCCTTCGCCCAAAAAATAAAATATTGCCAAAATGTTGGGCCAAAAAAAAAAAAAAAATGATCCTAAAAAAAAAAAACAACCCTTTAAAAATTTTAAAAAAAACCCTTAAAAGCTCTTCACACCCTGGAGAGTTGCCCTGGCAGGGGGTGGTTGAGACCGTGCATGGAGGCATAGGAAGAAGAACCTGCCATAAAGACCACATGGGGGTTGTGGTGCCACCGGGCCCCGGGTTTAACTGTGGGCCAGAAAATTGGTACCCAAACTTGTAGATCCCCGCATTGACAAGGGGCAACGAATACCCCGATGTAAGATAAAACGGGAAACCCTTTGTGCTCTGGTGTTGGGGGGGTTTCCTAAACCTCATCAGTGAAAGGGCAAAAACCCCCAAAATCTTTGGGGAGAGGCCCCCTTACATCTGTAAAACCGGGTTCTACGTTTTGGGGTTGTTTGGAGTGAAAGATTTTCTACGAAATAGCTATAAAGGAAAACGAAAGCAGCGTAGAAAAAGTTCCCTTTTTACCCCCACCCCCAAAAAAAAGTAATCCTTCCCAGACCAAAACCCATATCTTTCGGGCTCCAGGGTTTGAAATGCATACATTGGAGGCGAACTTGAAGGGTACGAAACACCACAACACTTTTTCCACTAATCATCCCCCGGGAAGCCGGCATACAGCACCCAAAATTTGCATAAGAAAAAAGCTGGCTTTGGGGGGCAACAAAACTGAGAATCCATATTGTGACCACAAAGCGAGTGTGATGGTAAAAAATCTTTAAAGACATTTTGACTTCTTTTTTTCCAAAATGGGTTTTTTCAGCTAAAATTACCAAAAATTACGTTGCCCAACATGATAAATTTGTTGGTATCCTCTAATACTTGTAAAACTGGTTTTTGACTTTAACGATTGATAAATCGGGGGGGGGGGTTTACTTCTTAGAGGTTGACCAAGTCATATTTTCCATACAAAAAGGCAGGTTAAATCATAGCCACAACTAAAAAGGAAGATGACTTCCCCCCCAGCCAAACCCCCCCACCTTTCGCTTTTTTAAAACTGGGCCCAAATTTTTTAAAAAACGCTGGACTTACAAATAAATAATATTGGATACAAGTACCAGTGAAGATTTGTAAACTTTTCCTGAAAACCCCTCCGCCCCCAAACCACTTCACAAAAATAATTTTTTTTTGTCTAAATTAATTTTCCCACAGAATTGTTTTTTTTGGGTGCTTTCCCACTAGATTATGTTTAAATGTAAATCCCTCTTGGTCTGAAAAATTCCTCAACTTATATAGTCTCAGTGTTTTTTATTTTTACTACAAATTTGTTAGTGAAGTTACTGCTTTTTTGGTAGTAAAGGGTTACTACAGTTTGTGTATGAAGGTTTTAAAAAGTTTTGGGGTATAAAGGGGTTTACCACAGTTTTTTACCTGAGACATTTCCCGGGGGGTCAAGGGCCCCCCGCCCGGTCCGGGACCGGGCCCTCCTGGTGGACAAGCCTGATAAACCCAGGCTTTTGCTGCGGATGCACGAAAAAACCAACGTACAGCCCACCCCCGGCTGGCCCGGGAACCACTTTAGGTGCTTGCCCGGTGCCAGCTTGAAGATAGCCAGGGGTCTTTTTGGTAACCCCCCTTTAATTATGCTGGGGGGCAGTTGAAAAAACCCACCGGGCCCCTGATGAAGGTTACTATTTTAGATTTTTTTTAGTTTAAAAAGTTTTAAAAGCACCCCATACCCACCTGTGGGCAGAAAGCCCAAAAGTTTAACAGGGGAAAAAAATTTGGGTCCAGGGACGGACTCCAAAGTTTTGATACTGGGGCAAGTTACAGAGGAAATAAAACCCCACAATTTACAAAGGAAATTTAACTCAAAATTTAAAAAGGGTTAATGAACTCACAATTTATTAAAAACCCAAATTCAAATTCAAATTCAAAGTTTTTTCTCAAAAAGGGGATTAAAAATGTTTATTTTTACAGAAATTTGGTTATTGTGTGGTTTACATTATTAAAATTGTGATTACAGAGTGTACCACAAAACCCGTTTTAGAAAGGCTAGGCATTTGGGGAAATACTTAGTTTTTTATTTTTAAATTTGGGAAAATATTAAAAATTAAATGGGGTAATTTGGGTTATTATGGCTAAGGGGGACTAAATACATTTTTGTAAAGGTTTACAATGTGAATGCTTTTTTTGCAACCCACATACATATTTTTTAAAGTTTTTTGGAGTATCACGGGATTCATTATTTTAAAACTGGATTAATATTTTTTTTTTATTCAAATGAGTGAGTTAAGTGTGAACCACCAGGGGGTTTTTCGGGGATTTTTTAGTTACGGGGTGTACCCGGGGAGATAAGATTTTTTCTAATGGTATTTTTGGGAAGGTATAAATTTGTGCTGCAGTTTTTAGAGTTCTCAGGTAGGGTTTTCCCCAGTTTTTAAAGGGCCCCTTTGACATACATTGAATTTTTGTAAAGGTTTAGTGGGACAGGGGGAATGTCGTAGAGATTTTTTGTTTCTGGTTTTTAATGCCTGTGGGTTCTGTAAACAACTATCAAGAAAGCTTTTTAAAAGGAAAAGGTTGATTTTTAATTTAAAAGGGCCCCCGTAGAGTAGATTGCAAATTGAAAGGTGGGGAAAATGTTACTGAACGGGGAGAAAATTTTTAGATCATGAAGAGTGGGGGGGGGGGTTTTTGCCGGGGAGGGTTTTTAGTGATTTTTCTTATTTGAAAGTTTTTTGGGTTGGGTTTTTAAAGGGCTTTAGGTGTTTTTCGAAAATTTGATCCCCAACAAAAAAATAGCATGGGTGAGGAAAGGAAAAATAAGTGAGGGGTAAAAGTGGAGAAGGGCCTTTTGCGGCACGTAGTATCGTAATTTGGGAGGGGGCCCCCAAACCGTTTGGAAAACTTTTTTGGCTAAATCCCCGGATATGGGTGCTAAAATTTCGGGTTTGTTTAAAGGTTAAAGCCTGGGAAATTTCCCCCCCCATTTTTCGGTAATTAAGTGTTGTAAATTTTAATTTTTAAATTTTGGGTGCATCCCCTTTCTCTGCTCCCAAACATAATATAGTGGGTTTTTGTCAGTTTTAACTTTAATTTTTATTGGCTGTCATCCAATGGGATTTTTTAAAACAGCCCCCCTTCTTTCAAAAAGGGGTGTTGAGGGGGGAAAGATTAGGGGAGAATACATAGTCGTGTCATCAGCAAAGAAAAGGGGTTTTCGGGTTTTGGGGAAAAAACCGTTTGGAAGGTCATTGATAAAAATGAGGAAGGCGGGGGACCAAGGACATTTCCCTGCGGAACTCCAGAAAATCAAGTGGCCGTGTTGCAAAAGCGGGGTGTTTTTAAATTTGGTAAAATACTGATACCTTTTAAAAAAATTTAAAGTTTTTGAAATAAGCAACGCAGGGCCTCTTATACCGTAGTGATCAAGTTTGTGGATTAGAAAAGTGTGGTCTACTGGTCAAAAGCTTTTTTTAGGTCAATAAAAATTCCCTAGTGGGTATTCCTTATTTTCCAATAATGTTAAAGCAGATCTAGCAATTTTTTTTGATTTCAAACATTATTGGGTTTTAAATTTTTCCCGAATCCAAACTGGGAGGGGTTTTAGTAGTTTTTTACCGTTATAAATTAAATACAGTCTCCTGTGCACGAGTTTTTTCAAAAATTTTTTGGGTAGCAAAGGAAAGTTTTTGATAAATTTGGGCCCATATTTTTTTAAGTCTGTAGGGTCACCCCCTTTAAAGATTTTTGGGGGAAACCCTTGCCATTTTTGATATTTTGGGAAGGTGGGTAAATCTCTATTTACTTTTTAAAAAATAATGAAATAGCATGCAAAGGACATGGGCCCCCTCCTTTTACAGTAAAAGGTGGGACAAGAGCAGAATTTCCCCCAGTTATTTTAAAAGGGCTTTAAAGATCTCAAAAGTTTTCCCTGGGCCATTTTGGGGCAAGATAGAAAAGGGAATTTGGGAAAAATTTTCCCTCTAGGAATCCCGGGATGGGCATTGGGATGTGGGATTTTTTAAATGGGGAGATTAGATCCTAAAGTTTTAGAAGAAATCCCTTTAAACTTGTTACTGTGTCAGGGGAGTAGTGGTGTTTCAATTTGGTTTTAGGGGGGTTGGGGGCAATATTCTTTTGGTTTTTTTTCAGTTTTTGGGGGCCCTAGAATCGAGAGAGGTTTTTTCCCGGGGCTTTTTTATATCTCCCTAGTGTCTGTGAATCAAATGAGTAGTATAGTTTTTTTTGCCCTTTTTTTTTCACTTTGGGGGTGAGAGCGATGAATAGTGTTTTTAAAAGAAACTTTGTGTTAAATTTAAACCCTGCTATATTGGGTTTTTATATTGGGGTTTCCCTTTTCAATGGATTTTAGAAAAGTGCTGGTTGCCAGGGGAACCAACCGTTTGTTTTTGATCTTTTTTTTGTTTTAAAAGGACAATGTTTGTTTTATAGTCAATAATTTATTAAGAAAAAAGTCTGTCCCCGTCATCAATACCAAATTTTTCCTTTGGGGAATTTTTGTAGGGCCCAAACAA
The DNA here is from genome assembly GCF_026875155.1 of Cherax quadricarinatus. Taxonomy (NCBI): domain Eukaryota; kingdom Metazoa; phylum Arthropoda; class Malacostraca; order Decapoda; family Parastacidae; genus Cherax; species Cherax quadricarinatus. Next base: position 8,693 of record NW_026505188.1, read on the forward strand.
CAGTCCCCCCTAGGTCAGGGGTGAACTTCCCCTTCCCGAGGCCCTTTGTCATGGAGTCTAAAAGAAACTTTGTTGGGATTCCCAAATGGGGGGTTTACTAAAAGTTTGTCAGGAGGGGAAAGGGAAAGGGGAGTGGTCCCTTTGTTTCTATCTGTGATTATCCCTGGGTTTAAGGGGGGGTTTGTATATTGGGCCAATGGGGTCTATTAAGGGTTTCACTTGGCCCCAGTGAGCCTGGTTGGTTTTTTTTATTGTTGGGATGAGAAGTATGTTGTTCATAATTTTTGATGAAATTTATTAAAAGGGTGATCATCTAGAACCAAGGTTTATGTTTAAGTCCTTTCCCGCTAAGAGAAAAGGGGGGCTAAAATTTTTCTGTTTTTTTATTATACTTTTTAATTTTTCCCCTGAAATTTGGGGGTGTTTGTGGAAAGGGATCCGGTAAATGGCACCGATTGTTATAGGCGTCTTAAAAGGGGGGGGGACAATTTAAAAATTTGCAAAAAAATTTTTCCCCATATTCATCAAATAAAGCAAGTGGGGCAAAGGGCCAAATAAATTTGGTTTGAGTAAAAGATTGCAATACCACCCCCAACTTGGTTTGTTCTGCAGTTGGAATTGCTGTGTAACCTGGTAAAAGGGAGATATCTTTGGGGGCCCGCTTTTAAACCAGGTCTCAGTAAGAATAATGCAGGAGAAGGGGGTCCTTTAGTTTATTCCCAAGGGGTGCTTTGGAGGGCATCTAGTGGTTTTTCCCCTTTAAAGGGCCTGATTTTGTAGTTAAGGGACTGATAGACTTTTTTGGGATTGTTTTTGGTAGTGGGGGCTTGTGATCTGTGTAATAAAGGCAGTTTTTCTTTTTCCCAAAAGGTTTTTATTTGGGGGCAGATTAATGGGGTTTAGGGTCAGGGGCCCCCGTGAATTTAATCATCTTCTTGGGTTTAAAATTAAAGGGTTTTTTATAACCGGGGTTTTTTGTTGATTTCTAAATACTGATATCTTAGTGGGGAGGGAAATTTGGGCAATTTTTACTAGAGTATTTTTTGGGCCCCTGTAGGTAAGCACTACTACAACCCTAATGGGAAATTGTGGGGTTTAGTTTTGGTTTTTCTGGGAAAGAACTAAAGTACCCCTAGGGATAAACTAGTAATATAAAAAAAACAAAAATTTAAAAATAACAAACTCTCACTTGTAATTTCACTAAAAGGGCCCAATAAAAGACTTTTTTGGAGTGTATGTTTTGGGGCTTTGAGTGAGCTAAAGTACAATAGGTTTAAACTAAAAATAAAAAGGGAAAAAATTTAAAAAAAGCACTAAATCTCTCACTAGTAATTGCAAATATGGGCTATATAGTGGGAAATTTTGGGAAAGACCTATGAAATTTAACTAGAAAGACTATAGTACAACAAGGGTTTAAAATCTAATAGTATAAAAAAACAAATTTCAAAAAAGCACCAGTCCCCTCACTAGTAATTGCACTATGGGCAGTTATGAATTTGGTAATTTTACATGTTTGAGCTAGAATGGCTAAAGTAAAGAAAAATTTTGGGTTAATCTAATAATATAATAAAGGAACAAAAACCCCCCCTCAAAAAGTAATTGCACTAATCTTAAAATAATTTTTTTAAAAAAGAATTAGAGTATAATTAATTTAAAATTTACGGATAAAAAAAACACAAAATTAAAAGGGAGCAAAATAAAAATAAAAAAAATGATAAAAATAAAAATGGCAATGACTTGGTTATAATAAAGCAATAAGATGGTAAAAAGGATGAAATAAAATTGTAGTTTAAAATACTGGGTTTAAAAAAAAAAATGGAAAAAAAATGGTCCCAAAAAAAGAAGTTTTCAAAAGTTTGATCAATAAAGTTTAAAAATAAAATTGGGGCAATAATAGGGTTTTAAATAAAATTGGGCCAAATTTAGTATTTTTTAAAGTGAGGGAGAATTTTTTTGAAGACAAGTTATGGGTTTTTTAAAAAAAATAAGAAAGGAAAAAGTGGGGTTGGGAAGTTGTAAAAAAGGAGATAGATTTGTAGATATTAAAAACAAATTTAAAACTATGAGTAGAATTTGGGCGTTTAAAACCCAAAAATGCCCAAATTTAAAATAGTTGGAGTAAAAAAAAAATTTTTTTGGGGGGGAAAAAAATTTAAAGAAAAATATAACACAACGGTGGACTGTGGGTAAATTAAACGCCCCTTTACTCGATTCTGTTAGTCCCCCTCAAATTAAGGAATGTTTTAAAAGGTCATGTTTTTGTGGGAAGGAAATATTCTTCCCATGGGCTGTTTCCTAACTGGGTATTTTTTTTCCTCCCTCACAAAGCACTGGTGGATTTTTTGGGATAGCGCAATTTTCTTAGCTGTTTAAAAAAGGTTTTGCCCGTTTTGGTAAGGGGACCCATTAACGTAAAAAATCAGTTTTTTTATAGAAATAAGTTTTTAGTAGGGTTTTTTCTTTTTAAAACAGTTTGGGAAATTTTTTAAAAGCACTGGGTTTTTTTAAACCCGCTTGATAGCCCATCAGTTTTTCAATCCTTTAGGTCGTTTACTACGTATATTAAGGCGAAGGGGGGTCCCCGAAAGCTGTAGGTTGGGGCTCCAAAGCAGGTCTCTTGGGTGACTAGGCTGGGAGATGTTTGGGTGTTAAAATACAACACGTCCCGATAGCTGCTGTTGGGCATTATGGTCTTGGAAGTTGGTTATGACAAATTTGGGAAGTTGTTTGGGCCACTCTTGATCTTTCCCTGTAATGTTGGTTTGTAAGTAAAGGGGGACTTGGGGGCTTTTAGAGTGTTGATGGTGTCTAGGGAAACCCGGGGGTGGTTTTTGCTTTGTTTTTTCTAAAAGTGTCTATTTTAAAGTTCTAGAGCAGGGGGATTTTTGTTGAGGAACTGCAAAATTTCTAGCCTTTAGTTTCCCGCATTTCTTGAGTTAGTTTGGTGATCTTTTTTTTTTGAATCATAAGGAGTTTAGCTATTTGGGTTGGTGATCTTCTTGACATCAAATTTCGGGAAAGGGGTTATCTTTTGGGAAAGTAGCGGCGGCCCTGTTTGTTTTTTGTCTGTCGTGTTTTGTGGGGAGTCGGTGGGGTTTATGAGGGTTGTTTCCCCGGCTGGCGTAAATACAAGTTTTCCCCCGGGTTATTACTGCTCTCCACCTTTTAAATTTTTTGGGGTCCTTAGCGGTTAAATGATCTCTTTTTTGTTCTGACCCTTTTTTCCCTTGCTGTGGGGTTCGGGGGAAAAAGTAAAGGTTGGTGGTTGGGGGGGAATGTTGGGAGTATCACTTCAGTGGCAGCGGGTAATTGCTAGAAGAGTCCTTTTATTGGGGAAAATTTGTAACTTTTTGGGTGATTTCTGCATTGCTTTTAATCATTCGGGGTACCACACATTTTTAGTGTTATGGGGGGCTTGATTAGGTCTCACGGGGCTCTGGGAACCTCGGTAGAAGAAAAAATAGAGGCAAGGTTCCTGTTGCCGCTGCGCTGCTCGGGGATATCCAGGAGAGGCGCCTGCCCTCTCGTGAGAACTGAAAGGTCCTTTATCATCGGGACTTTCTGTTGGACTGCCCACTTTATCAACGACCCAAAATTTACCTTTTCTGTCGTCGTCTTCCTCCGCACCCTTTTAAAACCTTTCCCCTTCCGCTGATGGACCCACCTTTCATCCGACTCTCTCATTGACTTTTTGACAACAACTATTTATTTCAAAAATTTCTGTACCTTCGCCCTTTCTACTTCAATCTTTTGCTACCCCTCCCCCCCGTAATATCCCCTCCCCGCTTTTTCGAAACCCTGCTGATCATCCCTCCCCCTTCTGCCACCCAATGCCCTCGCTTCCTTTCCCTACCCTGCAGCGCGTATACCCTTTTTGTGGGGCTTAGCGCTTCTTTTTAAATTATAATAATAATAATTGCTCTGGGAATCTGAAGAGAAGTTGCAAGATTGGTGGATAATTTGGTAGGGTGGCAAAAGAAAAAATTTAAAGGGTGAAACAGGAAAGATAAGGTTAGGGGAAACAAAAAGATTAGGTATGAAAGTTTGTTAAATTTTTGGGGGAGAGAGAGGGAGGGTGAAACGTTTTTCAGATATTTGGGAGGGGACGTTCAGGGGAGGGGTCTATAAAAGATAGGGAATCATAAAAATTTAGAGGGAAAAAGAGTGAGGGGTGCACTTGGGAGTCTGGGGAGACAAAGAACTTTGTCCTTGGGGGCAAAGGGGGGAAGTATAGAAATTTTTTTTACCAACCCTTATAGGGTTTTGGAAGCGGGGGTGTAAATGTTTTCAGCAGGAAAAGGGCGGAGGCGGGAATGTCATTCTAGGCAATGTGTGGTGTAAATAAATGCAGAAAATTTCGTATTTTTGGAATTGGGAGGGTGCGGGATAACCAAAACTTTTTGCCGGGAGGTGAGGAAGGGTTGTTGAGGGGGTTCGGCATTAGAGAAGGGAGCGAAACAAAATGACTTCAAGGTGATCATCTGTATGGAAGGAAGGGGGGGAAGGGTGGGCCTGGGAAGGGTTGGGGGGGGGGGGGGAAAGGGGGATTTTGTGTGCAGGGGCTTGGACTTCCACAGCATGCGTGAGCGTGTTTGATGGGGTGAATGGAACAAAGGGTTTTTTAATACTTGACTGCTTTTGGGAGTTGAGCAAAGAAAACATTTATAAGGGGATTGGGGGAAACCGGCGGCCGGGATTTGAGCCGGGAGATGGGAATACAGTCCTGCACCTAAAGGAGGGTGTTAATGTTGCAGTTAAAAACTGAAGGAAAAAAGCCCCCCTTCGGCAAGACATGATGGATGAATGTGGTGAAAGTTTTTCTTTTTCGGGCCACCCTCCCTTGGTGGGAATGGGCCCGGGTGTGAAATAATAAAAAAAAAATAATTGGAACAAAATTTTACCAAAAAAAAAGCAATCAAACAAACAAAATCAGATAAACCCCACTCATTTCCAAACCCAAAAACAGAAACAGCTTAATTTTTCTTCTCCCCCATGGGAAAAAATCTAGAAAAAAAAAATACCAAGCAAAACGCCTGTCCATCAGACCCCTCATGGGAAAACCTACCCAAATACGCTTTTCCTAGTCCAACCAACCCCACTGAAGTTATGCTCATCAAAAACAACCCTTTAAAAATAAGGCAAGAGACATAAAAAACTTCCCTGCTTTATTTACAAAAAATCTTCTCAAGTATTGTCACAATTATTCAATGCTCTTTAACAATCCATTAAATCGTCTACCTTCCCAACAATCCTCAAAAATGAGGGCACCCCGATCCAAAAAGGAGGTGACCAAGCTGCTTGAATAACTAAAACCCAATACAAACTTACCACTGCTCCAAAATCTTTAAAAAATTTAATTCACAGAGGGACTTTTCCACCTCTTTCACACAACAAATTAAACCCTTTGCCCAGTTTGGTTTCAGGAAAAATAAAACACAAATGATTTTTATCATACCAGCTAGAATAATAAAAACTGCATTGAAAAAAAAAAGTCCCCGGGCTTTTTCATTGTTTTTTGTAAAGCTTTGATACATCACCATGAAAATACATACTCCAAATTAAGCACTATGGTACAGAGGCACCCCTCAACTACCCAAAGTCATACCTTAGTAAAAAACTCAAAATGGTATCAAAAGATGCAGACTCCCCCACCCAACCAATCACAGTAGGAGTCCCAAAAGGGAACGTCTTTGGGCCACTCCTCTTTCCATCAACACAAAATCTACCGAATGCATCACAGCTACCAAACCCATATTTTTTCAGATGACACTACATGGATTTTTCCCACCCAAAGCAGTCATACTAGCAAACACAGTCAATCTGAATTCAGAAAAAACGCCTGGGTATGACAACAAACTTCCCCCCGAACCTGATAAAACCTATTTCATTCATTTTTTGGAAACAAAGCTGCAAATGATCCAATTTAAAATTTGCTAAATGGATCATTTGTCACAAGACTCAAGGAAAATTTCCCAGGGGATCCACCTTCAGAAAACCCTTTAAATTTCCGGGCACACTACAACAAATCACCAAAAAATCTCCCAAAACGTAGGCTACTACAAAGATAAGGTACTACTTCCACAATCAGCTCTCCTGGCACTTACCATTCACCATATACCCTACTTACTAGGAATTTGTGCTGGGGGCAAAAACATCCAATCCCTAAAACCCCTAATAAACCCCGCAAAAAGGGAGCAGTAAAATGATAACAAATCCCACTCCCCCATAACTCCACCAATTTTTTTAAAAATCTGATTCGCTTACCATTTAAAAACACCTACTTTTCATGTGCCTACTACATTCACAAAAACAATAACGCAAATATAAACCCCCCTCAAACTTTTCCTCACCACCTAAATAGGACACAATGACCACAAAACCCAAACACAGATCTCTTTTGATATACCTCGTGTCCATACAACTGTGGGAAAAAATCTAGCACATACAGGGCCCCAAAAAATGAATTCATTTCCAGAAGATATTAAATAACCCCGTCGAAAAACAATTTTAAAACTTTCTCAAAAGCCACTTTAAACACCCTAGACTAAATGCAAATACTCCCCCTATGTACTCCCAATCATAACTGAACAATCAATTGAAGCTTTATCCATTTTTGACAGGAAATAATTAATCATTGTTTTTTTTTCAAAAAATTTAGAATATAAATATATCTTGTATTAACAAAATTTTTATTCATTTTTAATTAATATTCTACTGTACAACTAGAAATAATTATTTTCCTACTGAAAAAACTATGAATACACCCTTAGTATTAAGAGAATGAAGCCAATAAAGTTAAGTTGGGGCCCTAATGCCCCAAAGGGAAAAGAGGATCTTTGCATTGCAAACCCCTATTTATATACACAATCTCAATGACTGTTTCAAAACCACGGCCCGCACATGGAACCCGTTTCATAAGAAATGCAAGAAGCCCCACACACCTTTTTCCTCCAAGGGGGGGACATGGCACGGGGGGGTCCCACTTTTCTAAAAAAAAACAGACAAGCCCCACTCCACAAAAGGGGGGATAAAACAAAAGCAAAAACTACAGACCAATAGCCTAACATCCCATATCAAAAAAATCTTTTAAAGGGCCCAAGAACAAGATCACCACCCATCTAAAACCCATCAGTTGCACAACCCAGGGGAACATGGTTTAAACAGGCGCTCCTGTCTTCCAAAATTGGGTCACTACGACAAGGTCCAAATCAGAAAGACAAAAAGAATGCGATGTAATATAACAGACTTTGCAAAAGCCTTCGACAATGTCCATGGCGTAATACGCACAAAAGCGTGCTAAAGGAAAAACAGAAAAGTCGGGCCCATGGGGTCTATAATTTCCCACTAACAGAACCAGAGAGTATCGTCAACAGAGTAAAATCCGAGGGAGCTACGGGGAAAAGCTCTGTTCCACAAGGCACAGTACTCGCTCCCATCTTGTTCCTCATCCTCATATCCACATAGACAAGGATTCAGCCACAGCACCGTGTCTTCCTTTGCAAAATGACACCCGAATTGCATGACAGTGCTTCCATGCAGACACTGCAAGGCTCCGGGCGGACATCAACCAAATCTTTCAGTGGCGGGCAGAAAACAATATGAAGTTCAACGATTAAAAATTTCAATTACTCAGATATGGAAACATGGGGAAAATTTAAAAATCTTCACAGAGTACAAAACAAATTCTGGCCACAAAATAGAGCGAAACACACAACGTCAAAGACCTGGAGTAATCATGTCGGAGGATCTCACCTTCAAGGACCAAAACATTGTAATCAATCGCATCTGCTAGAAAAATGACAGGATGGATAATAGAACCTTCAAACTAGGGAGGCCAAGCCCATGATGACACTCCTCAGGTCACTTTTTTCTATCTAGGCTGGAGTAAATTTCTGCACACTAACAGCACCTTTCAAGGCAGGTGAAATTGCCGGCCTAGAGAAAGTACAGAGAACCTTCAAAGCGCGCCAAAACGGGGATAAAACACCTCAATTACTGGGAGCGCTTGAGGTTCCTAAACCTGTATTCCCTGGAACGCAGGAGGGAGAGAATACATGATTATATACACCTGGAAAATCCTAGAGGGACTAGTACCGAACTGCACACACAAAATCCCTCACTACGAAAGCAAAAGACTTGGCAGACGATGCACCATCCCCCCAATGAAAAGCAGGGGTGTCACTAAACACGTTAAGAGACCTTACAATAAGTGTCAGGGCCCGAACTGTTCAACTGCCTCCCAGCACACAACAGGGGAATTACCAACAGACCCCTGGCAGTCTTCAAGCTGGCACTGGACAAGCACCAAAAGCATTTTCCTGACCAGCCGGGCTGTGGCTCGAAACGTTGGTTTGCGTGCAGCCACAGCAACAGCCTGGTTGATCAGGCTCTGATCCACCAGGAGGCCTGGTCACAGACCGGGCCGCGGGGGCGTTGACCCCCGGAACTCCCCTCCAGGTAAACTCCAGGTAAAACACAACACTGTTTCCTGTATCTAAACACCACACACACAATACTAGTTCATTGTATCTCATCACCACACACACAACACGGGTTCTTTTGTATCTAAAACCGCCCAAAAATCGCACCAACACTGTTCACTGTATCTCATCACCACAAAACACAAATACTATGTTCACTTTTATCTCATCTCACTCCGCGATACAGTAATTTAACCCTGCATAACATTCCATTACAAAATACAGTTTCTCACTACAGTGTCACAGTACACCATTAAATATCATTAAACATTTTACTTGTGGCCCGGGGGCCTGGTGGCTAAAACTTTCCGCTTCACACACGGAGGGCCCGGTTCGATTCCCGGCGGTGGAAACATTTCGACACGTTTCCTTACACCTGTTGTCCCCGTTCACCTAGCAGCAAAAAGGTATCTGGGTGTTAGTCGACTGGTGTGGGGCCCCATCCTGGGGGCAAGATTAAGGACCCCAATGGAAATAAGTTTAGACCCGTCCCCCCGATGACGCACTGACTTTCTTTGGTTATCCTGGGTGGCTAACCCTTCGGGGTTAAAAAATCCGAACGAAACTTATCTTATCTTATTTTATGAAGCTATAAACTCAGACTTCCCTATTCTGGTATTGTAAGGGTTCATCTCTACGATAACTAACACTGTCCTATATTATTATTATTATTATTAGTAGTAGTAGTAGTAGTAGTATAAGAAGACTACTACACTTAGTAGTAGTATAGTATAGTATGTTAAAAGACAAGGTGGGGGGTTAATGTTTTCAGTTTTATAACTGTAGTTAAGCACCGCCTGTGGCAAGACAGTGATGGAGTGAATGACGGTGAAAGTGATTTTTTTTTTTTGGCCACCCTGCCTTGGTGGAACGGCCGATGTGTTAATAATATAAAAAAAAAATAAAAGCCAAGCGTTAAGCCTCCTATTGGTCATAAAGTATGACCATCTCCTGGTGTTGTTTGCATTTTCTCCACATTGGCAAAACCATATCTCTACTATCATTTTAAATAACTCTCCAAACCTTCAAGCTTGATCACTTCCAAAATTACAAGCCAGTCGTTGAAAATTTAGGACGTACTGATCACGTCAACTAATTTAGCCACAAGATCAGTACAAATTTTCTCCCTGCTGAACTTCCCTAATTTCCCCGCTCCAGCTGACATGTTCTTTTCTGATCAATTTCCGACCAAATAAAATAAAATATTTTTAAAAAAATTCCCCCA
>NW_026505189.1:0-61643 GCF_026875155.1 Cherax quadricarinatus
TTAGAATCGGATTCCATAAATCTCCATTATCCGGTTACGAGGAGTCACGTTCCTCGGAGCAGGGCGCTCTATTTCACATCCCACATTCTCTTTAACTCAATGTTATTATCACTGATTACATTACCATTCACAAGACGATTAACGTCTCATAACTATTATACAATTAGAGGTCACTCCATTAAGATCTGAGGGCGATGAGCGAGGATTAACACACGGGTATGTCCCCTGGACACCCACCCTGGCCCGTGCACCTGCCACCCGGTTCGAACATTATTCACTAATTTTACCACCCCTTTTCAGTGGCCCCGGTAAATCACGTTCCCTCACTCTTCACTAGGGAGTCACGACACTTCCTATTATGAATTGGGGCCTTATATCGATCCTTAGGCCCCCGTGAACGCCATTTTCCTCCTTCCCGTTTCCTCCGCCTCCTCACCACATTCAAAAACAATCCGCCTCCCCCCCCCCGCCGCACCATCCGGCATGCGCAAAGGAACTCTTGGTTCTACTCTTTTTTAAAATAATTTTTGACCCATTATAGAAAACATTAAACACCTATTGGGGCATTTATAGTTTCGGAAAATTAAAATATTTTCCACAATATAATTTTATATATATATATATAAGTAGTACTGAAGGCGGCTCAGTGGCTCATATGGCAGAGCGATCCATGCGCTGAGAGGTCCATGCGGCAGAGCGGTCCCTCCTGAAAAGGGCTGCGGCTGAGTAGCTCCTTTTCCTGGTGGCTTCTTTTCCAAAACCTATATGCTAATGATCTTGACCCTCACCCTCGAGACCACCTCGCCCTCGAGACCACCTTGCCCTCGAGACCACCTCACCCTCAACCCCCCACCCCCGCCCCCGCGCCCCCCACCCAGGCCCACCCCGCCCCCCCCCGCCCCCCACCCCCCACCCGCGCCCCCCCGCGCCCCCGCCCATCGTGCCGACCCAGCCGCTCGCCCGAGCCCTCGCGCCCACCCATCGCACCCGCCTGCCGCCTTCTTTCTGCGCCTTCTGCAACGTTGTCTGGATCGCCCCCGCGCCCCGAATTTTTTTCAGATTTTTTTCGATTTTTTTTTTTATTTTCTTGTGCTCTCCTCGGATCAAATTTTTGAGGTTCCCCCTCTCCCCACTTTCACCCCCATCCCCAATTTTTTTTTTGAATTTCATTTTCTTGTGCTCTCCTCGGATCAAAATTTTTTAGGTTCCCCCTCCCACTTTCACCCCCATCCCACCCCCGCTCCCCGAATTTTTTTCCGATTTTTTTTCATTTTCTTGTGATCTCCTCGGATCAAGTTTTGAGGTTCCCCCTCCCACTTTCACCCCCATCCCAATTTTTTTCGAATTTCATTTTCTTGTGCTCTCCTCGGATCGAGTTTTTTGGATTCTCCCCTCTGGGGGTAAGCATTCAAAATGGACTCCCACTTTCACCCCAAAATATTCCTCCTCCATCTCCTTGGATCAATGTTTTCTCGATAATACAAAGACTCCATCTCCTTGGATCAAGTTTTTTGGATTCCCTCCCTCTGGGGGTAAGCATTCAAAATGGACTCCCACTTTCACCCCATTTTTTTTTTCTCGATAATACAAAGACTCCATCTCCTTGGATCAAGTTTTTTGGATTCCCTCCCTCTGGGGGTAAGCATTCAAAATGGACTCACACTTTCACCCCAATTTTTTTTCTCGATAATACAAAGACTCCAATTCCTCGGATCAAATTTTTCTTGAAATCAATGTCTCCATCTCCTTGGATCAAATTTTTGGGTACCCCTCCTTCCATCCCCCAAATATTCCTGCTCCATCTCCTCGGATCAAGTTTTTGGATTCCCCCCTCTCAGGGTAAGCATTCAAATGAACTCCTCCTATGGGGCATGGTACTCTCTCATACTACAGGTCTAAACAAGTGTGACGTCACCCCACCTGTGTTTACTCGGCGGTCAGTGACGTCACGTGATGACCTCACACATACAGGCTGAATCTTGTCGACTTCCCCCTATGTCAGTGACGTCACGTGATGACCGCACACACAGGCTGGGAAACTTGTCGAGCAGACATTAACTTAAAATGAGGATAAAACTATTTATTAGCCGCAGTGTTGACACAAAATATCCAAACAGTAATTGGGTTAACGGTGTGATCTGAAATATTAACAAATACATAAGTAGGTGTTTGAATTAAAGCAGGCAGTGTAGGATAAGGATCATAAAAGAGTGATTAAGTAAATACTGAAAGTAAGAAAAAATTAGTCAATCCCCAGCTGTTGGTGTTGTGAAGGTAGCTAACATCATCAGACTTGCAATGACCATAATACCTGTACTAAAGAAAAAAGAGGGAATACAAAGTCTTAAAAGAAAAAAGAAAATAAAAACTTGAATGTATGATAAAGTTCCTGAAGGAGTTACAAATAGAAGGATTGATAGACGAACCAGCGAGGAACCTCCATTGTTGTGCAAACGACTCACGTGCCTATTTGGGTTAATTTTATTGGTTAGTATCTAAAGTCTCAGGCTCGGGGGGGGGGGCCCTGCTGGTTGTATGCTATACCATCTCTCGCTGCCTCCCCTATTTCAGTACCAGGAGATAGAAAGTGGTTAGTAAATATCTAATTATCGCAGGTATACTCCAGAAGGTGTGTAGCCAGGAACCCCCCCCCTGTTTTTGAGGGAAACAAGCTAGTAAACAAAGTACGCCACATACAAACACAAATGTCACCCGTAATTATTGTTATAAAATAAACAGTATGATATTTAATAAGGAAATTGAGTGAGAAAAAAAAATAATCCTATAATCTTTTCAAAAAGTAAAGTAGCGTAGTGTGTGGAGATCTGGGCCGGGAGAGTCCGGAGATAACAACAACAAAACAAATAGTGTTTAAACGTAACGACACCCCCCCCTCTTTTCATCAAAGAACAAGCTAGTAAACACACACACACTGAACAAACTCAAGCAGTTCGCAATTAAATATTATATATAAATATTTAGTGCATATTAATAAGAATTGATTGGGAAAATTTTTTTTTTTTTTTTATAATCTTCAAAGAGTAGCGTAGCTAGTGTGCGCACGCACACCCACGAACCCACAGACCACACACATCCCACACACCCACACACCCACCACAACACCCCCCACACACCCCCACCCACCCCCACACCCCCACCCACCCAACCCACACACACCCAACACCCACCCAAACACACACCCACACACCCACCCACACCCACACACAACCCACCCACCCACACCCCCACCCACCCACACACCCCCCCACACCCCCCCCCTACACCCACCCCACACCCCCCACACCCCCACCCCCACACACCCACACACACCCACACACACACACCCACACACATCACAACCCACACACACACACCCACACAACCCACACCCAACACACACACACCTCCACACCCAGCACACACCCTCACACACCCACAACACACCCACACACACCCCACCCCACACACCACTCCACACACCCACCCACACCACCACGCCCCACACCCACCCACACACCCATCCACACACCCACCCACACACTCTCCCACACACCCCACACCCCCCCCACAAAACACCACACGCAACACACACAACCCAACACACAAATACACACACACACACAACATATTGCCAGACTCAGACATACACTTCCCCCCCCTCCCCCTCCGACATCTCACTCCTCACCTGATCCCTCCCTCGCCCGCTTTCACCCTCCCCTTCCCCCACCTCTCCCTCTCCCCACTCTCACGTCCACTTACCACTTGATTTCACTCTCCTTCCCACTGTCTCCCCCCCACTCCTCTCACCATCTAGCCACAGTTCCTCCTCTAAGCCTCCCCCCCACACTCTGACATATACATACTAACCTATCATACAGAATTACATAGGTTGTCCCACTCTGAGGCATTCAGGATAAAAAAAATGGGTTGCCAGAGAGCAACAAGATAACCCAAGGGACAGGAGGAGGGAAGGCAAAGGAAGATTGGCGCAGAGCTCACCAAAAGGAACAAGAATGGGAAAAGAAACTAAGAAGAACTAAGCATGAGAATGGAATAGAGGATAGACATGGAAAGCAGAAGTGGGAGTGAAAGTCAAAGCAGCAGAGGCCGAGATACAGAGTTTAGAAAGGAACTGGAAAATCTGAAACAGACTAAAAACTAAAATAACAATTTGGGATTGACAACAGAGACCGCTACCTCAGCCACAAATAAGGGGACTGTAGGGACAGGAAGGAGGCAAAACTGCATGAAGAAGCTCTATCAGTGAGACTCTAGTAAATAAAGAGCTAAGCAATATGTGGAGGCCCTAAAAGACCACTACAGAGCCCACAGGGAAAGCCGAGAAGGGAAAATGACAGGCCACTGAGCCCTTGTACAGTAGCATAGTGAAACTGAAGAAAGGTAAGCTGCAAGGGAGGAAATCAAATTGAATGAGGGATCCACAGGATATGCAGTGGGAGAATGAAAGGGTGGAGGTCAGTCTTTGTGTATGGGCTACAGGAATGAAGGGAACATATGAAGCAAGAAAACAAGGGGAAAAAAAAAGGCCAATTGAAAGCATCATGAAAGAAATCGGAGAAGCGACCTGACCCAGCGGAAAATTTTTTCGGAGAATAGGGGGGGTTGGTAAAAAAAAAAGAACCCGGCCATGAAAGTGACCTCAAGCAGAATCGACCATCGGAACAGGATACTGGTGGAGAAAGCAGGATTAAGGGACATGCCGGAATACAGGAAGTTGTATCTCGACCGGCGACAGAACACAGACGAAAGGCGGAAACTGAGAGAGATGATACAAAGGGCGAAAGGAGGAAAGAAGGGGATGGAGCAGATAGACGAGGAGACCCAGACAACCGGAAGAAGACAAATACAAACTAACCTCCCTCAACAGCTTCCTATAGAAGCCTCCCAACCAGGGCAACGCCCAGTGCAGCCAAACACTCTAAAACCCAAAACAACCCATGTCATATCCAATGCCCCCACCCACCTACATTACCAACTCCACCCCCACAGAAACCAACCCATAGTTCCCTTATCAGTCCCCGATTCCCCAACCCCAAATTCACCTCCCAGACCACAGTCATAGAAAAGAAGTTTAAGGTAGGTATACAACTGCAATGGAATAGACAAATAAAGTATGAGGAGTGGCCATGAAAGAATCAAGGAGACATCCCCATACATAATAGCACTCGCAGAAACCAAAACTCACCAGAATAATAACAGATTCAATCTCTTCCTACCAAGGATACAAATCCTCAGGAAAGACAGAGGGAGGAGAGGGGAGGAGAGTTGCACTGCTCATTAAAAGACCAGTGGGGTTTTGAGAAAAAGGGAAGGAATGGATGCAAACGGTGAAAGGGACTACTTAGTAGCTACAATCCAGTTTTTCTAGAGGGACATAAGTGATTATTGCAAGTAATGTACAACCCACCACAGAACTGCAGAGAAAACCAAGAGAAGAATACGATGAGAGCAACAGAGCCATGTGTCGAACACACTCGCCGAGGTGCCAGGAACACATGTGGGGGGGAGCAAAGTTACTAGTTATGGGGTGATTTCAATCACAAGGAGATTGACCTGGAAAACCTGGAGCCCCATGGGGTTCCGAAACATGGAGAGCCAATATGATGGATGAAGTAACTGGAAAACCTCATGCATCAACATGGTTAGAGACATACCAGAGAGAGAGGAGAAGATGAACCAGCTAGACTGGACTTGTCTTACAATGAGTAGTTCAGACATCGGAGGATAGCTTGTATAAAGCGCCCCTGGGAGCTAGTGATCATTGTTCTGTGCTTTCGACTACATATTTGAGCTCCAAGTGGAGAGAGTATCAGAATAGGGTGGGAAAAAGCCAAACTACAAAAGGGGAAACTACTCAGCATGAGGAATTCTTTAAAACATTCAGTGGGAGAGGGAACTGACAGGAAAACCCAGTACAAGAATGATGGACTATGGTGGCAACAAATGCAAGGAGGCAGAGGAGAGGTTTGTTTCCCAAGGGAAACCAGAAATAATGGGAAGAACAGAACGATCCCTTGGTCACCCAAAGGTGAGGGAGGCAAAAACTAGGTGTACTAGAGAATGGAAAAGGTACAGAAGACAGAGAACTCAGGAAATAAAGAGCTTAGCCGAAGAGCCAGAAATGAATATGCACAGATAAAAGGAGGCCTCTGCGAACAATATGAAAATGAACATACATCGAAAGTCAAGACTGACACCGAAGGCTGTTGTACAGCCACATCAGGAGAAAACAACAGTCAAGGACCAGGTAATCAGACTGAGGAAGGGTAATGGGAATTCAAAAACGACCGAGAGGTATGTCAGGAGCTCACACGAGATTTAAAGAAGTTATTTACAGTGGAAACCAGTAGGACTTCCAGGAAATCAGAACAGGGGGTACCACCAGCAAGTGCTGGATGAGTACAGATATCCAAGAGGAAGTGAAGAAGCTGCTTGTGCGAACTTGACACCTCAAAGGCGGTGGGACAGACCAACATATCTCTCCGTGTTCCTTAAAGAGGGAGCAGAGATATTGTGTGTGCCCTAACAAAGATCTTCAACACAACATTTGAAGACGGGCACACCGCTGAGGTATGGAAAGTTGGCAAATGTAGTCCCAATTTTTAAAAAGGGAGACGACATGGAGCACTAAACTATCAGACCTGGATGCACTAACGTGGGGTGGGGGGGGGGGGGGGGGGGGGGGGGTATAGTATGCAAGGTCATGGAGCAGATAAACAGAGGAGAGTGGTGAGCACATGAAGAAACAATGTCATAATTGACAACCAGCATGTTTCAGGGAAGGAAAATCCTGTGTCCAAACCTAACTAGAGTTTAATGACAAGGTGACAGAAGTAAGACAAGAGAGGAGGGATGGATGACTGCATTTTTTGTGGACTGCAAAAAGGCCTTACGACACAGTTCCTCAGCAAGAGGTTTTCTGAAAAAGCTAAAAGACATCACACATAACTGGAAAAGGAACTGCAATGGAGCATGAATTCCTGACAGGGAGGCAACAAAAACAACGAGTCAGGTACGTGACGAGTGTCGAGTGGGCGCTTGTGACAAGCGGGGTTTCCACAGGGGTCAGTCCTAGGACCTGTGCTGTTCTTGGTATATGTGAACGACATAACGAAGGATAGACCAGAAGTGTCCTTGTTTGCAGATGATGTGAAGTTAATGAAAAATCACACATCGATGAGTATCAGGCCGGACGACAAAGAGACCTGGCAGGCCTACAAGCCTGTCCCCCAGAAAAATGGCTCCTTGATTTAACCCTGGCCAAATGCAAATCATAAGGTTGGGGAAGGGCAAAGATAAGACCGCAGAACAATATAATTTAGATGGCCAAAGACTGCAACCTCCACTCAAGGAAAAAGATCAGGGGTGAGTATAAACACCGGAGCCATATCTCCTGAGGCGCACATAAATCAGATAACTGCTGCAGCATACGGGCGCCCTGGCAAACCTAGGATAGCGTATCCGATACCTCAATAAGGAGTCGTGTCAAGACACGGTATACTATTTACGTCAGGCCCATACTGGAGTATGCAGCACCAGTTTGGAATCCACTCCTAGTCAAGAAGCACGTTCAAAGAAAAATAAAAAATTAAGAGAAGTGCAAAGGTTTGCAACAAACTATCCCAGAGCTACGGGATTGTCGTACGAAGAAAAGGTTGAGGAAATTCGATGGGCCTGACGACACGGAGCCAGAGGGTCAGGGGAACCTGATAACGACATAAAAATACGCGCGGAATACGACAAACGGTGGAACAAGAACAGGATGATTTTCCAGAGAATGGGACACAAACACAAGAGGTCACAATAGAAGTTGAAAGACCTCAGATGAATCAAAGGATGTTAGGAAGTATTTCTTCAGTCATAGAGTAGTCAAGTCGTGGAATAGTCTAACGAAAGTGAAGTAGGGGAGCGGGTAACCATACATAGTTTTTAAAAGCGAGGTATGATAAAGCTCATGGAGCAGGGAAGAGAGGACCTAGTAGCAATCAGTGATGAGGCGGGGCCAGGAGCAATCACTCGACCCCTGCAACCACAAATAGGTGAGTACAAATGGTGAGTACACACACACACACACAGCAACAGCCCCGGCTTCAGAGTGAGCTAGATACCTCAAAAGGCAATGGTGGCCAGAAACATCTCCCCATGGGTATTGAAGAGGGGAGCAGAGGCGCTATGTGTATACGCCCTAACAACAATATTCAATACTACTTAATCGAAACAGGGAGATTGCCTGATGGCATGGAAGACAGCAAATTGTAAGTCCCACTCTTTAAATAAGGAGACAGACATGAAGCATTAATCTACAGACCGCAGTGGTCACTGATATGTATAGTATCAAAATCATGGAGAAGATTATCAGAATGAAGAGTGGTGGAACACCTAGAAAGCACATCTCATCAACAGCAGCCAACATGGTTTCAGGGAGCGGGAAAACCCCTTGTCACAAACCAACTGGAGTTCTATGACATGGTGACAGTAGTAAGACAAAGAGAGAGGGTGGTTGGATTGCATTTTTCTGACAGCAAGAAGGGCGTTATTGAAACAGTTCCACACAGAGATTGGTGCAAAAACTGGAGGACCAAGCAAAGATAACAGGTAAGGCACTACAATGGATCAATAGGGAAGACTTGTCCGGAAGACAGCAGCGAGTCATGGACTTGGGCGAGGTGTACAGAGTGGGCACCTGTGACCACGGGGTCCCCACAGGGGTCCAGTCCTAGGACCAGTGCAGTTTCTGGATATTATGAATGGACCTGACGGAAGAATAGCCTCTGCGGAGTCCCTGTTTGCAGGATAGACGTGAAGTTGATGAGAAGAATTCACTCTGTGGGAAAAATTTTTCTAGGGAGTTTATCAGTATGTACTCAACATTATATACAAACCAGTAATCACATAGGAGACACCATATGTTTATCGTAGCACCCCGTGTAGACATGTGAGAAAACTTAACCACCCTCTGGTCCACGAACAGGTGGCCCCTCGACCCTCACACTCTTACTTCCACATCTACCGAGACCAGTATAAATTGGTAGCACCCTCAACACGGCGCTACTAATTAATTGTGACTGTATAGATTATATAGTTTAAGCTGAATGAAGGGGGGGGGTAGGATACACATGGATACATCCATCCAGGAAAAACATTTGTACATAATCCCCCACCCCTTACCAGATGTTCTCTGGTGTCACTTCTGTAGCTGGATTCACAATCCTCTAACCCTATCCAATTACAACATACCGCAACTGGCCAGCATCAGTCAGCTATAACTAGAAAGGTTACTTAACTGTGGGTGATTGATACTCCATATTTCCTCCCTTCCCCATCTCATATCGATGTCCTGCTACAACCGACACGGTTCTTATTTCCGGCAGGACGAGGTATCCGTCGGTTTGGTCCCGGTTTTAGAAGTCATGATACAAAAAGCTCATTACCTCGGTACGAGAGTCACAACGTTACGACGTCGGAGGCAGGGCGATCTATATCACATCCCGCATTCGCTTAACGCAATGTTATTATCAACAGATTACCATTACCATGGGCACAAGAAACGATTTAAACGTCTCATAACTGTTTATACACATTAGAGGTCACTCCAAAATAAGATCTGAGGCCGATGAGCGATGATTAACATCACGGGTATTTCCCCGGACACAGCACCATGGCCGTGGCACAACCTGCCACACCCGGTCGAACATTTTTCACAAATTACCACCCCTTTAAACGGTGGTCCGCGTAAAATCACGTTCCCACACTTCTTCACTAGGGACAGTCTCGAGACCAACCTATAATGAATTGAGGCCTATCTTGATCCTTAGGCCGCCGTGAACGCCAGTTTCCACATTCCCGTTTTCTTAGCCTCCTCACACCCATTCAAAACACTCCCGCCACCAGCTCCTCCCCCAGCTCGACCCCCCACACGCCTGCAAATCTGCGGCAGGCGCAGCGGGAACCCAGCGATTCCATTAAAAATGCAAATTACATTTTGACCCAAATCAGACCTTAAACACTTATTAGACACTAAAAGCTTCGGAAATTAAATAATTTCCACAACTGTGGCCGGGCGGAAAGTCGTTGTTTAGACGACTTAAATGTGGTCTTCCTCAGGAGAGACGATTACCAGCCCTCTCTAAGATTGCGCTGATTGCGCTGCTGTTTTCCTAGTGGGTCATACTACAGTTTTACTTCTTGCATTACCGCGGTCAGTGTCTTCAATTTCACTCGTAGTCACCTTCCCATAGAACTCCATCGGCACTGGATTGAACACCATTTAATTCTAAGGAATTAATTTATTAATGGTACGCAAACTTTCCTGACACTCGACACAACACTTTGACGTTTCTGCTTGGATCAACACCTTGTGCATCTGGGTTATAATGTAAATACCTTGCCCATTAGGCCACAATTGTTCGATGTTGTTCGTATCAATAACACAATGTCACCTGGTTGAATGTTTCTGTCGGTTACTTGCCTCCTGGCGCACCATAAAATGTTCACGTAGTGTAAAGAAGATATTCTTTACGCCACAACATCAGAACAATGAGATAATTACCTTATTTAACATCTTGGAACTGTCACCAACACAGTCACGTTATGGTAATCTCATCACTTAACCTCGGATTCTCTCTATAGATAGGTGCATCTTCGTAAACCTTTGTCCCCATATTAGGTTAGAGGGAGTCAATATCTCCGCGTCAGGAGTGTCGCTCAGTATGACAGAGGGTCGCCCGATTGTTTCACCCGCCCCGATCTCTGCCTCCACCACACTGCACGGAATTCCTCTCCAAACAATTCTCTTCCTGTGTAGCACCTACGAAAGACAACTTTTCCACTGTACCATCATTCTTCGTACAGTCCTCCCTGCCAAGGGCTCTGGGAGTAATAAATTTCCAGACAACACCCTCGCTGGGTCCAACAAAGACTGTACTTAATCATCACGCTTATTTAATTTCATCAAGTGTTGAGCACCGCCGCTACAAAATTGGTGGGCATTCTCTAGATACATCTCATCAAATCTGGACAGGATCGTCTAGCTGCAAATTTCCGGAAACAGCTGTAGAACTGTTTCTGTCAGACAATCCTGAGCCACTTCTAGATGAACAGCCCTAGTAGCTGTACAATAAATAGACATATATACACCTTCAATGGGACACCTTCTGAGTAACCGTTAAAATGATTGGCCCACTATAGTCCACTCTTCCGTACCACATCAAATGGTTTTACCAACTGCAACGCATTCCTGGGCAATGGTGAGGACCTGGGTACATGTAGGTCTGGCATCCACCCACCAGCGACATATTCCACACGACTTATATAAACCCTTTTTATACACTTTGCCAATCCTTGTGGAATCCAAAGGTTTCCCGAATACAGTTTAAGGTTATCCTGTACCCCACCGTGCATCACGTTATTATGGGCATTAAAGACAATCAAGTGGTCAGTGATTAGTTTTGTTGGGCACAAGATAGGTGCTTATCATATTCCCCCCAATTCATCATTTTGTAACCTGCCTCTGCACCTAATTACATCATCCTCTATTTACAGCCCCAGCTTTTCTAATTATTGAGCCCTTTCACAATTTTTTCCGCCCATCATGAATTTAATCTCAGTCCCTGTAGGTTTCTTTCTTTACTCATTTCTTCTTCTTGTACCCTCTGTAAGCAGTATTTCCAGGGATGGGGAAAATTATGTGAGATATTCATTTCCCTTTTTACTCATAAATTTATTTAAACACTAAACCCCTTGTGCCACACTAGATGCAAGCTTAGGTAAGGATGAATACCTATTCATATCAATGGCTAAGGAGGGACTTACTGACCGAGCGGTGCTCACCGAATTTCGCAGGAGCAATATGTGCCTATTTGCAACCGGCCAGTTAATTTTGTCCATGAGCCAACTTAGCCCGTTAATACCAACGATAAAGCAACTCACAAATTTTTCATTAGTCAAGCCTCGAGACAAGAATCATCTGGATCTCGTCACCAGGAAAGTTGATTAAAGGTTAACATATGCATACCCAAACTGTTTATATTTCCTCCTGCATCTTGATTGATTTAGCGACTCAGTTTTGTAACAGTACACAATCTTACTGTTACCATATACGAATCCACTGTAAGGATCCTCGTTCTCAACCAAATCACGGTGTCGCTGATATTTATCTCTCGGCAAATTTATTTCTTAATATAATTGGCTATTTTGACACCTACAAACAGGCCTTTAAAATTCCAACTGAGGTAGGTGCGTGAATTTTGATTGAGCCACCTAGCCTTAGACATAACAAGAGGAAATGGCACTATTAACATTGAAGAGTACGCGACTGCTCCATATGCTAATTTCGAAGCATCGGCAAAAAATGTGGAGTTACATTTTCTCGCACTTGATCTGGCCACATACTGGGAACTCCAACAGTGGTAATATACATATTCACCTATTAGTTCTTCCCACCTTTCAAGCAATTCCCTCAGTAGGGTTTCATCCACAAGCCACTTAAGCTTTCCATGCTCTTGTATCAACAATATACCCTCCGTCTTATGGTTAAGGGGGACACTAAGCCTAGTTGGATCGAAGCATTTGAAACTTCATGCAAATAAGACTCTCTTTGTTAATTTATTTGCATGCTGTAGTTATTAGACTTTAACGATAACAAGTCTCCCCTCTCTGTGTCACAGATCAGTCCCAGCACATTACTATATTTGACACTTCACTCCCAGGGGTTTGTCTTTTTGTATTTAACCCTTAAACTGGACGAATTAACTGTTCCAGTCCCCTCAGGGCATATTTGGCACCTAGCATATTTCATAGGCCCCTGCGTATATGCTCATTAGTTCCTCTTCAGTAGACCGTCACCCTAGGAAAAGGGGGGGGGATTGTCCACATAAAATTGTTTACCCATTACCCTCCACTCAGGGGACCACCCTACGCTTTAGGTGTGCATTTATCGTTGCCTGGAGTAAGAACGGACCTGGAGAGTAGCAACCAAACCATACACTCCTGAAGCGAAAAAGGTTTCAGGGACTAAGGGGTCACTAGGATTCTCGGGCCATAAGAACCTTGCAATCCGTTCAGCCACCCCTCTGCAGACCCACTCACAAAAGCTATACTTATTCCGCCGTAAAGTCATAAAATTCTTAACCCTGAAGTTTAATAGTTGCTCCCAGTTTTTTTTTTCCGTCAACGACGGACCAGTCATCAGAACAGTCCCATTCAACTAGGTAACACTTTTATTACTCCTGGCACTACAATTAAACACAATCCTCAGAGGGTGGTCTTAGAATCCTTCTTCACTTATCATCCGTGGTGTGGCAAATTAGTGACCATAAATCTGGGCTTCTCGGGAAGGTACCTCCTCTATGAATTTATTATTTAACTGCTCAATTAATTATATCATCGTATGCAGTCAACTGTTCTGGGTGTCTTGTTCAATCGTGGAGCTGAGCCTTTAATTGTCCATACGGCCATCCGGTAATTAGTTGGTAGGTCTGGATGGTTCACTTCCACGGAAGTCCACCAGTATTGTCCAGAATCAAATTTAACATCCTTCTGGTATTGTTTCTTGATAAAGGAATCATCTGGACATTTGCTTCATTACATCGATCCCTATGCTGTCCAATTCCCCCATAATTTTAAAACACAGGTTTCACAACTTCATCCTCTAGTGAAGAATATTTTATACGTGGTGATACTTCATGAGTATGACACTCCGTAACTGTATTTATGGCGTCCTCCAGTCATTCATTACAGTACGAGGAAGCCAGCCATACAACACGTGAACTCCTGCGGTCATTAGAAGGGTGGACCCGCATTTCTTTGTCATAAGCCCTTTACAAAGGTGGGCATAATGGTCACTACCTATCAAAATATCAAATTGGCCCCACAGAATCATTATTTATACCAGAAGGTGCCAAAGTTTACCTTACTTTGAAAGCCAGTCGTACGTTACCAAGCCCTATTGTAAGACATTTTCGTCTGGAAGCCTATCCACAATTAACGGCATAATACGTTTTTCCCTCCTCATTGGCCCAGCCCTGACAGGTTACATAAACAGTGTCGTATGAACTGGCCTTCATATTCGAGAGAAAGCCAGATACTTGAGTATAGCAGGATCTCCCATTTGTACGCTTCATCCCATTAAGGCAGTTACGTTTTATGAAGGTACGTTGTGATCCCAAATCCAGTAATGCTGTAACAGTTTTTGGATTTACGGGGGGCCGTTTACATTAATCACCACATCCAACACAGGCAAAGCTAACCTCAGCTAGGCCCATCATCACCGACGTTAGCTGCCAATCTTTACGTTGGCTACTTTTTTGTGTCCCGGGTTATTATCACTAGCAGTACTATTGTACCCTCATTATACGGATTAGATACCGCCGCCCTTACACATAGCTATGTGTGTCTTTCCTTGTTACAAACTGATAACAATGTGCCAAAGTTAGCCGGCAATCCCTTCATAAGATATTCCCTAACACCTGAAACATCTAGCAAGCTCTTCCAATCTTTCCCACTTTTAACATCCCATGAATTATAGGCATTACAGTTCTTAGAGAAATGAGTACCGTTGCAGAAAGATACAATCTCTCCTTTCTTTGCCTGACCTCTTAATCACACTGGCTACCCTTATTGTGGTACTTCCTCCTCTGCTTGGATGTGGAGAACCACTATTACTGGCCCCTGTCACTTGATACGTGCCTACGTAACCCCGGTGTAGTAGTGACTTAAGGATTTATTGATATTAGAAAGGTTTCCCTGTGTGGAACTTACAGGTGCTCTTGGGGTCGTGTAGACGTGGGTAATCCTAGAGGTAATTGGTTGGCTGGCCAGCAGTGGACAATTAAGCTCTTGCAGTCCCACTCTCTTATTTTCTTTCCCACCCGAAGTAACCCTTGTGATATCTGTTAGATAACCACTCTATGGTCTTGGGTTCAATTTATTGCTGATCAGGCACTCAACAACCACGCTGCTTCCCTCCAGATCATATTTATACTCAAGGTCTTAAGAGTGCTTTCTAGTTTGATCCTAAATTGCTGTAAGCTGTTTGCGGATGGTGATCTGGAGTCTTCAAACTAGCCAAATAGCTACTAGGTCCAGCCTAACTTTGCTCCAAGTTACCGTAAGTGACCTCCAAAAGTCAACCTGCCTCACTATAGGGGCAATCAACATTTGGGACTGCATGTATGATAACATGCGCTTCTCGCCCATACTATGTCCCTTAAATAGCATAATTGGTAACACTTGCAAGATCATCCTATCAGTACGACTGCTTTAAAGATAGACCAAAACCACTCCTCCCATTGTTCTCCGGATTAAACACAGGCATACATCATTCTGTGGAGTTTATGGTAGACGCCTCTGAACTTTCCTTACTAGGTTTGACCAACAACATTGTTTACAGCCCTTTACCCTTCTCCAAAGCCTTAGTATTGCAGGACACAATGTTTGTCCTCAACTTCATAATGTTTGATCCAGCAGTCGCTCCCCTTCAGCATCATCTGCACAATTTCTCTAGCAGCTCTTTTTTCATAGCTTTAAAAACCACAATCTATATACTCAAGGTCTATTTCCTAAGGCATCTAGGTGTAGCTTTTAATTCATCAGGTTTACCGTTTCTTGTCCTCATTTAACTTCCATACACTTCTTGTATGATTTAGTAACATGACCCTTCCAGCTTAGTAGTGACGCTTTTCTTGCATTGGCATCCATGGACTTGCCAGCCGCACTAACTTCCTCAGTCCCAGCCATGGTAGGGAATTAATAATCACACATTATACAACTTAAGTAGACACCTTGTGAGAGTAATTCTTGCACTTTATCCTCTTGTATAAATCCTAGCCACCCATGGTGCTGTAATTAAATTGGGCTAATTATTCTCCACCACCACCGATTAAATTTGTGTACCCTATAACCCACTTCCTTCAATCAGTCACTTAATTATTAAGTAAATAATCAATTACTTTTTTACTGATTGCAATCCGGTTTCAAGGAAGGACGAAGGGCAGATATGGAAAATTGTTATATGGAGCTATATCTGTATGTACCACAACATTATATACACATACAATAATCTCCAGTGGGAGACAACCATATTGTTTATCGTATCCACCCCGTGTAGACAGTGAGAAAACTTAAACCCCTCTGGTCACTACAGGTGGCACCCTCGACCCTCACAATCTTATCCACATCTATCCAGACAATTATAAATTGGGTAGCACCCTCTAGCACGGCGCTACAAATTAATTTGTGGACCGTATAGATTAAAATTAGTTTAGCTGAATGAAGGGGGGGGGTAGGATACACATGGATAACATCCATCAGAGGAAAAACATTATAACATAATCCCACCACTTACCCAGATGTTCTCTTGGTGGTCACTTGATGAAGCTTGATCACTCATACCCTATCCAATTAACAACAAACCCAACTGCCAGCTAACAGTCTGCTATAACTAGAAAGGTTACTTAACTGTGGGTGATTGATACTCCTTATTTCCTCCATTCCCGCCATCCTCATTCGATGTCCAGCTACTCCGACACGGTTATTATCCGGCAGACGAGGATTCCGTCGGTTATTGTCCCGGTTTAAGAAGTCCGTGATTCATAAGCTTCATTGTCCTCGGTACGAGAGACACACGGTTCACATCGGAGCAGGGCGATCATTTCACATCCCCGCATGCTCTAACACAATGTTATTATCACTGATTACATTACCAGTCACAAGACGATTTAACATCTCATAACTATTATACACATTAGAGGTCACTCCATTAAGATCTGAGGCCGATGAGCGAGGATTAACACACGGGTATTTCCCCTGGACACACACCATGGCCGTGCACCTGCCACACCCGGTCGAACATTATTCACTAATTTTACCACCCCTTTACAGTGGTCCCGTAAATCACGTTCCCTCACTCTTCACTAGGGACAGTCTCGACACTTCCTATTATGAATTGAGGCCTATATTGATCCTTAGGCCGCCGTGAACGCCAGTTTCCTCATTCCCGGTTTTCTCAGCCTCCTCATCCATTCAAAACACTCCCGCCACCAGCTCCCCCAGCTCGACCCCCCACCCCCCTGCACATCTGCGCAGGCGCAGCGGGAACCCAGCTGATTCCATTAAAAATGCAAATACATTTTGACCCAAATCAGCACCTTAAACACTTATTAGACACTATAGCTTCGGAAATTAAATAATTTCCACACACTCGATCGAAGACCAGGCAGAACTACAAAGGGATCTGGACAGGCTGCAGACCTGGTCCAGCAATTGGCTCCTGGAGTTCAATCCCACCAAGTGCAAAGTCATGAAGATTGGGGAAGGGAAAAGAAG
Source organism: Cherax quadricarinatus (assembly GCF_026875155.1). Classification (NCBI taxonomy): domain Eukaryota; kingdom Metazoa; phylum Arthropoda; class Malacostraca; order Decapoda; family Parastacidae; genus Cherax; species Cherax quadricarinatus. Next base: position 17,344 of record NW_026505189.1, read on the forward strand.
ACCGCAGACGGAGTACAGTCTAGGGGGTCAGAGACTACAAACCTCACTCAAGGAAAAAGATCTTGGGGTGAGTATAACACCAGGCACGTCTCCTGAAGCGCACATCAACCAAATAACTGCTGCAGCATATGGGCGCCTAGCAAACCTCAGAACAGCATTCCGACATCTTAATAAGGAATCATTCAGGACCCTGTACACCGTGTACGTTAGGCCCATATTGGAGTATGCGGCACCAGTTTGGAACCCACACCTAGCCAAGCACATAAAGAAACTAGAGAAAGTGCAAAGGTTTGCAACAAGACTAGTCCCAGAGCTAAGAGGTATGTCCTACGAGGAGAGGTTAAGGGAAATCAACCTGACGACACTGGAGGACAGGAGAGATAGGGGGACATGATAACGACATACAAAATACTGAGAGGAATTGACAAGGTGGACAAAGACAGGATGTTCCAGAGATTGGACACAGTAACAAGGGGACACAGTTGGAAGCTGAAGACACAGATGAATCACAGGGATGTTAGGAAGTATTTCTTCAGCCACAGAGTAGTCAGTAAGTGGAATAGTTTGGGAAGCGATGTAGTGGAGGCAGGATCCATACATAGCTTTAAGCAGAGGTATGATAAAGCTCACGGCTCAGGGAGAGTGACCTAGTAGCGATCAGTGAAGAGGCGGGGCCAGGAGCTCGGACTCGACCCCCACAACCTCAACTAGGTGAGTACAACTAGGTGAGTACACACACCACACACACACACACACACACACCCTCACACACACCCACACACACACCCTCACACACACACACACACACACACACACACACACACACACACACACACACACACACACACACACACACACACACACACACATGGTAATGCATTATTTACAGCTAGCAAAGTCAGGGTATTTCTCCAGAATGGTTTGTAATATACCACTGTGGATAAAATACTTTGCCATTTCTTGAACATTTCTGAGTGAATTGTCTCTAAATTCATTAATCTGATCACACTCCAGTACATAATGACGCAAGGTGTTACAATAGTCTATCTGGCAAAGTTTACATTTCGTTTGGTCTACATCTGGTAGTGTTGATTTAACCTGCCAAAGATACTTGTATCCCAGCCGGAGCCGGGCAGTAGTGACATCCAAGAGTCTGCTTATCTTGTTGGATGCACCATAGACATGTGGCTCCTCCTGCATGATGGAATGATGATAGATGGACTGACTTGTGTCAATCTCCCTAAGTCTTAAGTCAATAAAGTTTAATTGAAGTTCTTTTCGTATTATTGTTCTCAAACTGCTAACTGGCAACCCAAGATTGTAATCTACTCCCTCTTTGAAAGCATACAGCTTAGCCAATTTATCAGTTCTATCATGCATCTGAAGACCAATGTGAGATGGAATCCACAGCATGTGCACTCTGACTCCACTGTCCACAATCTTACCATACCTATGTCTGACTTCTGACACAAGCATACCACAATTTATACTTAATGAGTTGAGAGCATTTATTGATGACAGAGAATCAGTTACAATTAAAGTGTTGACCTTAGATACATGGACACATTTGAGTGCAAGGAGTATGGCATTCATCCGAATTAAAGGACAAAATAAGTAAAGATTACCTTGGAGATGAAGTGCCAAAATGTAGTAATGTATTGGGATTAACTTGGGATACTAAGACAGATTTGTTAATGTTAAAACCTAATAATTACAATATGCCCAATAAATTAACTAAGAGAGTCTTACTTGCTGAAGTTTCCAATGTTTTGATCCACTAGGTTTAGTGTCACCCTTACTACAAGAGGGAAATTATTAATACAAGAAGCATGGAAGCTTAAATCTGCTTGGGATGAAACTCTACCTGAGGAATTCAATAGCAAGTGGGACGAATTAATTGGTGATTATGAAAAAATTCCAATGTTGGAGTTCCCACGCCAGGTGACCAATCCAGATAGAAAAAATGTACTCCACATTTTTTGTAATGTTCCAGAATTGGCATATGGAGCAGTTGCTTATCTTCAATGTAATAGTGTTATTTCTCTTATTATGTGTAAGACTAAAGTGTCTCCAATTAAATTACGTACCTTACCTCAGTTGGAATTAGCAGCCATTTATGTAGGTGTCAAATTAGCTAATTATATAAGAAATAAGTTGCAGGAGATAAATATTAGCGACACTGTAATTTGGTCTGATAATGAGGTATCCTTACAATGGATTCGTAATGGAAACAGTAAAATTGTGTCCGTACATAACAGAGTCGCTGAAATTAATCAGATGCAAGAGAAGTATAATAGTTTGGGTCAGCATATGTTAACATTTAATCATAAACCTGGTGAGGAGAATCCAGCTGATTTCTTGTCTTGAGGTTTACCTTATGCTAAATTTGTAAATGCTGTATCATGGTTTAAAGGACCGAGCTGGTTGGTAAATAAAGTTAATTGGCCTGCACAAAAGGGGTATATTGCTCCTGTTGAAAATTACTGTCACCACGGCTCCAATAGTTTGTCCTTCCTTAGCCATTGATATAAATAGGTGTTCTTTTTTTTTTTTTTTTTTTTTTTTTTTATTCGCCGGTATTCTCCCGGCCCGGGTCTTTTCCAAGTAGTGGTGACCCGGCCTTGGCTCCCTATCTGGGGAGTGTCTCGAGACTTAAGTCTCCCATGGGAGGAGGTACAGTACCACCTCATCTTTGGGACCAAGTGTCCCCAGGCCTAGCCACATTCCCCGCCCTCACGGGCTCGTAGGGAGAAGCTAGGCCTCTGGTCTGCCATCTACCCCGCCTCAAAGGGGCTCGTGGGGATGGCAGTCTTATGAGCTGCAGATGGTAGCAAGCTCAAGCATCATCTAACAAATTTATTTTTTTGAAATGCCCATAAAAATGTAATGCATGGTGGGGTACAAGATACCTTAAATTGTATTAGGGAAATTTTCTGGATTCCACAAGGAGGGCAAAGTGTAAAAAGGGTGATTAAATCTTGTGTAATATGTCGCCGTGTGGATGCCAGATCCTATATTTACCCAGGTCCTCCACCATTACCAAAGGAGCGTGTACAATTAGTGAAACCATTTGATGTAACAGGTGTAGACTATAGTGGTCCAATAATTTTAACAGGTACTTCAGATGGTGTTCCACTGAAAGTGTATGTTTGTTTGTTCACTTGTACTGCTACTTATTTTTTTTTTATTTTATTTAAAACTAATACAGTTTAACTTAAAAATAAAGAAACAGTATGGATCTCAATCAACTTAACTGACAAACGGATTACACCTACATGCTCGCAAGATATTGCTGCCAAACATACAACAAGAACTTACTGCAAGAACATAACTATAAAAAAAATACTGTCACAGGGTCATGAATTGACATATATACACATTCATTAATGCAAAACCTTGCATATATATAACTTGTACATATAACATGACATCTGACAAAGGCTCAATACACTTGATCATAAAATATACAAAAGTTATGTCAGTTAAATCCCATCCTTCGCATTAATAAAAAAACCAAAACCTAACATCATAATCTTACTAGAACATCTACATACGTATCCCTAACAATACAGCTTTACATATACCAACATACGAAAAAACATAAACCGTCTAGATATGTCTGTATACCTACAGACTAAACTTAACATCAAGAACTTAGCATTGACACCCAAAACCGGTATCAGGGTACAGACCATAATTATAAACTTTAAAAAGAATCGAGTCATACATATATAAAGTATTACATAACGTCTGACCCATGACAAAGGCTCAATACAATAGAAAGGGATATATATATATACACACACACCACACACACACACACACCCACACACACCCACACCCACACACACCCACACCCACACACACACACCCACACACACACGTACACACAAAAAGTTACACAAAATCACATTAATCAAAATCACTATGCACAAAGCAAAACAGTATATAAGTATATCTCATCGTGCAAAAACTCAGCACGTAACATACATACAAACTAAAACACACTTCATATCGCAAATAACTTACTACTCAAGAATCGTGTCATACAAGACTGATACACATCAAATTATACATAAAAAACTCTACTATATTATACCTACATTCTGAAAAGTGTGTATCTAACATAATGAGAACTTGAGCTCTACATCCACACTTGGCTGCCATAAAGTCTCAATGAAAACCAGGAACCCTTTCCAAACCCACATTCACAACACTCTCACGACCCCCCCCCAAGGAGGCGAGCCCGTTGTGACCCCCTGACTCCCTCCAACCTATGAAAACCCCTTCACTCACTCATTATCAATCACAGATTTACGAGAATCCCTAACGTTAGCATTCTATACCCCTCTGAGAAAGCCTGATCCCACCACCTCCCATACAAATCTCTGTTACGACACATCGTACGATAGAACGTTACCGCAAGAACCTTTCTTCTCTCCTCACTATCCCCTCTCCCCCTCATCACCCACGACATATATATATAATCTACCATGATATAATCTAAAGCTCTTATGACACCCTCGTCTAACCCACCCGTATCTAGACTTAAAGCACGTAGAACCGACACCCCACGGCCCCCCACCCTCTGTACCAACCTACTTAACCAGCACATAACCTCCTAAGCCCTTCACAAAAGTAAACTACATGGAACGCAGTCTCATCCCCTCCACAGATGCCACACCCCCACCCTCTACAACCTGTCTGTTTCGTAGTATCTCACCAGACGGCAGGATCCCATGCAGGAAACGAAACATCACCTCACGCGCCCTAGGGTTTAACTTCATTTTACTAAATCTAAACCAAATACTCTTCCATGCATACATGGGGAATAAACCCTCAACTGGGCTAACGCACCTACCTACAAGTAACCTACACAAAACCCTTATACGAACCTTTCTCAGTTCCTTAACCAACATCACAGCCCTCAAAACGATTTCGCATTCCCTCAACTCCATTCCTCGATACCACACACCCAGCCTGTCGTGTATCATTCCCAACTGCCCCGCGTTCACACCCTCACGCAACACTTCCCATTTAATAAACACACATTTAGCCCTCCGTCTCAAATCCATCAACCCCAACCCACCCTGACTTACAGGTAACATTACAACTTCCCTCCGTAACCAATCACAACGTGAACCCCACAAAAATTTGTACACCCATCTTAGAATTCCCGCAATCGCTGTCCCTGTAATTGGGAACACAGCTGCAACATGCCAAATCTTACTATACAATAAAATGTTTACGACTATCACTCGCTGTATAAGAGTTAGGTGCTGGGGTCTCAGAACACCTAGACGCCCCACGATCCTTTCCAATAACCTATCCGAGTTTTCCTCCCGCGCCGCAACCATGTCATCCTTATAAATAATACCACAAATCTTTAAAGACATTGCCCATTCTTTAACAACAGTACATCTCCCCCCCACACCCCCACCAAGAACCCAACCCCATGCACCTTGACTTCGCACTATTTACCTGCATACCCGTGGCACTTCCAAATAATTGCACAAACCTCGTCCAACACTCCCTTTGGGCATCCCTTCACGAATGAGCACAGTGGTGTCGTCAACGTATCCAATTAAACCCGGCCAGGCCCTCCCACCCCCACACTTCCCTCACATGGCGTACATAAACTGCGGTCTACCATTCTATAAAAGGGGTCCTGGAAACACGCAAACAATATTTGGGACATGGGGCATCCCTGTCTAAGGCCTCTACCCATTGCAATATCCCTCCCCATACACCCATTAATCTGTATCCTCATTTTCGCCCCCTTGTATAGCGTATTTACCCACTCGACTATTTCCTCCCCAAAACCCTGTCTCCTAAGTATAACCTGCAAAGCTCCCCTTTCCACTCTATCATATGGCCCCTGCCAATCTAGACCCAACAAAGCCGCCCCTTCACCCCCAGCCTTAGCTTCCACAAAACTTCTCAGTATCCCATGTCCTTCAATCATCGACCTTCCCAGCAACCCAAACTGAGATTTTGACACGACCTTCCCAAAAACACATTTGAACCTATTACCTAAAATTTTTGTGAACATCTTATAGTCTGCACACAGCAGTGATATGGCTCGGTACTCCCGAAGGGTGGGCTGCCCCTTGACCTTCGGGACCAACACTACAACTGCTGTTACCTGCTTCTCCCCCAACGTACCCTTCTCCTTCATACGATTAAATAACCTAACCATAAATCCCCTTATTAACGTCCAATGTTGTAAACAAAATTCTACTGGGAGACCGTCAATACCCGGCGCTTTCCCCTTCCTCATTCCCCTTAACGCATTCTCTATTTCCTCTGCCGTAATAGTCCCACCTAAAGCCTTTCTATCACTATTTCCTAAATTACACGTCACATACGTACACACCTTGTCCAACGCCAGGTCACCCACCCCCCCACTGTTCCAGTACTTCTCGTACCAAGCCTCCGCATACGCACACATCCCCTTCGTGGTTCGTATCTCCTGCCCTGCTCTATAATTCCCAACCATCTCCGTTACCTCTAAACATGGGATAGCTGTCACCGCCTGCCTTTGCTTTTGATGCCGCAAAACACACGCTGACGGCTTGTCGCCCCAAGCACCTCTTCCACCCTGCCTGCACCCTTACAGCTTGAAACCTTTCATTTTGCAACACCCTCAACCTCCCCTTTATTTTTAGCTATTTCATCCATAGGAAAATTATTCCCACCTACCCCCGCCCATAGCAACCTCTTAACCTATCCTCTAAATAGTTAGCCAGTCCATATTTTAAATTATTAATATGTTTTCCTTCTCTCACATAAAACTTTCTAATCCTTTCCTTTGCAACACTATCCCACCATGTCACAATGTCATCCACTCCCTGTTCTTCCACACTAAGCTCCCTCCATAAGACTGAAAACCCCTCCAACCCCTCCTCATCACCTAATACACTTATATTTAATTTCCAATAACTTCTATATATGTCCGTGAGCGTCCCCCACCCAACCTCCACCACCACTGCCCTATGATCTGACATTGTAGCCTCCACAGTACTGAAAGATTTCACATCCACTCCCCGAGAAAGGTACACTCTATCTAGTCTCGCAGCATATCCACTCCTAACAAACGTATATTCAGTCTCCCACACCGCCCCCCCGAAGGCATCACGTAACCTAACATCCCTTAATAAATCCCTAAGAGCCACAGACATGTATCCAGCCCCTTTTGGGTCCACATCAGCCACCCTGATTACACTATTCCAATCCCCACCAACAATTGCTACCTCTGGCAGTGCACTTAAGAAAAACACAAGATCCTCACACACAAAATCATTCTTTACCTTGATGTTATTTTCTGCCGGCACATACACACTCACAAAAGACACATGCTTACCCATCCACCACCCATCCACACGCAACACCCTCCCTCCCCCTCCTCCCTCGCTTCTCTGCAAAACAAACGGGCTCGTCTCCCTTATTAAAATTCCCACACCACCTTTTAGACGGGGAGATGGCAGGGTAACTACTCGAAATCCTGCCACCTCCAACACCCTACCCTCTTTAAAATTGTGCTCCTGCAGGAACACAACATCCACTCTAGATTTGTTCAGGAAATTTCGAAACCAATCTCTCTTCATACCGCTACATAACCCATTAACATTTACAGACATACACCTACCTAGCAGAGTTTACTGCCAGAGGGGAATCATAGGCCTGTGTCCCGTGTGGAAAAAAATAATAATAATTGAACTTTTCGTGTCAGAGGAAAGAAAGTCTCCCTGATAACATTGAGTATACATAGTGTATAGTGTATACTACAGTGGCTCCCTAGTATATTGATGATAAAGGCTAAAGTGTCATTTGAAAACAGGTGAATTTGTAAATGAAGTGATAAGCCTATAGAGGCAGGTGCCAGAAGTCGCCAGAAACTTACCACAGGTCAGCTGTTTTTAATAATCTTCCTGGCTTGCTAGTGTACTCGCATATAATCTAGTGATACCAGTGAATAGCAGAATACAGTGTTGTAGTAGCAACTAACCAGTATTATAATGGTACTTAGTGGAGTGGAGTGACTTTCATTAGTTTCTTTTTCTTGAAATACGAGACGTTACTGTGAATTTCATATAACCTGTAGTTACCAGCGGTCGCAATATACACAACGAGAAGCAATTATTACTACAGAAAAAGCGTCCTTCCTCCAAAATTTGCACCAGTCAACTATAGTGATAATATAGCATTTATTGTGGTGGAGACGGAAAAAAAAAAAAAAATAGAAAAGCCAGATACAGCGATTGATAAACAAGGAGGTCGACCGTTCGTCATTGTAGGAGCTGCCAGATATCACCGGCTCTTCAACACGCACCCCTCAAGGAAGGTTCCTTGATGTTGGTGAGGGGCTCTTGATTTAGGGAATTGGATCTGTGCTCCAGTTCTCCGAATTAAGACTGAATGCCTTCCACATCCCCCCCCCAGGCGCTGTATAATCCTCCGGGTTTAGTGCTTCCCCTTTGATTATAATAATAATAATAATAATCTTCAACACGCAAGTTATACTTTTGTATCAGTCAAATCACATATTACTCGGGTAGATAATTTCCAGTAGATCCTTCATGTGTTAGCTCAAATCACCGACCAGTATGTTTTAAATAAGTGACCCACTGATCAGAGCAGATCGACTGGTCCGAACCCTTGACTGGTCCGAACCCTTGACTGGTCCGAACCCGGGACTGGTTTCAAACAGTTTAGTTGGACAATAAAGCAGACTGTAAACGGATGGGGTTGTAGGCGCCCTTATAAACACAAACATTAAAAATCAGGAACGTGACGGTAAGCTGTCCAATATACAAAAAGAGTTAGAAACAGAAATACAAATAGCTAGAGCTTCATTTAAGGTTATTAATATAATATTCAAGAGGTTGCTAGTAGAATTGCAGTAAATCAACCATTCAAATCATTATGAAGCTGTGTGTAGTCTGTGGTCAGTCAAACAAACGGGCTTCCACATGGATAAATTGTCATTTTTGTGGAAATTGGTGTCACGCCCCTTGTGCAGATATCCAAGAACTAGCTACAAGCAGTATTAAAACAGAGAAGTGTTTTTGGGTATGCCCAAATGAGGAAAATCTGTGGACTAAAATCACAAGGGTATTAAAAGAGGACAACATCAAAGCTGCTTTCATAGAAAACCTGGAAGCTTTCTACAACAGATGGGAACATAAAAAGTCTGGGCTGAATGGTACTGCCCTTGATACTGGCCATGTAGTCACAAACTGTAAGGCTGGAGGTGATGTCCTGGTAGTCAGTAAATGTGGGGCTGATAGTGCTGTCCTGGGAGACAGTAATGGTGAAGCTGGAGGTGCTGTCCTGGGAGACAGAAATGGTGAAGCTGGAGATACTGTCCTGGGAGACAGTAATGGTGAAGCTGGAGATTTTGTCCAGGTAGTCGGGAATTATACGCAGGAAGGAATACATATAAATGACCTCATAGGGGACAGGAGCCATAGTAGGGAAACAAGTGTAGTCAAAGATAAGATAAAACCAATATTGCAAACTAGAAATACCGCAGGAAATAGCAAACAAGAGGACTCCAATAGCAATAGTGAGGATAAATTACCAAAAACAACTGGTGGGAGCTCCATTGTTGGTGCTAGGGAGGATAGAAGTAAGACAGGGAACATGCACCAACAGGGAATACAGTCACAGAAACCCAAGGCAAGCGGAAACCAAGCCTGTGCACATACTATGCACTTGGTATCTGCTGGCATGGGAAATCTGGAAAAACAGATGGGACATGCAACTATGACCACCCTAGAAAATGCCATGCCCATATGACAACAGGAAAATGCAAACTCCTTCCTGTAAGCTTTTTCACCCTGAAATGTGTACCTCTTCAGTACAGGAAAGACTGTGCTATAACTTAAATTGCCAGGCATACCATCTAAAGGGGACAAAAAGATACAAAACATCCAGGCCATGGGAAAACCTGGGTAGCCACAGCCACTCAAGAGGGAGAGGGTTTTTTAGTGCCAGGAAGGAAAAAAAAACTGGCAGGAAATGACAGAAATCGTACACCAAATCCAGTCATTCCTGGAGTGGAACCACAGTCGATGGCCTCCACTCCAAACCAACAGATACAGATACTAATGCCGGAAAAAAAAATCCCCCCCAGTAACAACAATACCACCAGTCCGATAACATTCTTCTTTGCAAATATACAGGGTCTAAAGCCAGCAACAAACAACAAAATACCTTTCATCCGTGGACTGCTTGCAGAGGCAAAGGCAATGTTCGCGGCTTTCACTGAGACCCACATAAAGGATCACTTGGACAACGAAATATGGATCCCAGGTTACAACCTATACAGATGTGACAGAGTGAACAGGCAAAAGGGGGGGGGGTTGGCCTGTACATTGCAGAGTCACTTGTTTGCACAGAACTGCTTAATGCCTCAAATGACGTAGTGGAAGTTTTAGCAGTAAAAGTCGAGAACCAAAACCTAGTCATTGTGGTAGTCTACAAGCCTCTGGATGCAACATCCCAGCAATTCCAGGAACAGCTGTTAAAAATTGACCACTGTCTGGAAAATCTTCCAGCTCCTGCACCCAACATCTTGCTCCTGGGGGATTTCAACTTAAGGCACCTAAAATGGAGGAATATAGCAAATAATATTGTTGCAGTAATAACACCAGGAGGCAGCTCTGATGAAAACTCACACTCACACGAGCTTTTAAATCTCTGCACAAAATTCAATTTAAACCAGCAAATAATAGAGCCTACTAGACTGGAGAATACACTAGACCTCATCTTCACTAACAATGATGATCTGATAAGAAATGTCACCATATCAAAAACAATATACTCAGATCACAACATAATTGAGGTTCAGACATGTATGCGTGGAGCCCCAGACCGACAAAATGAGACTAGTCACGAGGGAGCATTCACCAAATTCAACTTCAATAACAAAAACATAAAGTGGGACCAAGTAAACCAAGTCCTAACCGATATAAGCTGGGAAGATATACTAAGCAACACAGACCCAAACTTATGCCTAGAACAGATTAACTCGGTGGCACTCGATGTATGCACAAGGCTTATTCCTCTAAGAAAAAGGAGGAGTAGATGTAAAATAGAAAGAGACAGGCGCTCCCTTTACAGGCGACGGAAAAGAATAACAGAGCGGCTAAAAGAGGTCAATATATCTGAAATGCGCAGGGAGACACTGGTCAGAGAAATAGCAAGCATCGAACTTAAGCTAAAAGAATCCTTTAGGAGTCAGGAATCGCGGGAAGAACTAAAAGCCATAAATGAAATCGAAAGAAACCCAAAGTATTTCTTCTCCTATGCCAAATCAAAATCGGAAAAACGTCCAGTTTGGGCCCCTATTTAAAACAAATGGGCCCCTAACAGATGACAGAAGGGAAATTGAGTACCAAGTCCCATTGCCCAGTTTTTGCAAGCTGCTAACCAGACTGAGGTCGAAGAAAAAATGAATTTTTTTGAGGAGCCAAAAAATTTTATTAACACAACCTATCCGATTTATCCTGACCCCAATGACTTCGAACAGGCGATAAATGAACCCCATGACTCTGCCCCAGGGCCAGACTCGGGAACTCTTGTTCACAAAATTTCAAGAAGCCCCTATCCGGCCTTTTCCACCCTAGGAGAGGAGCATGGACCGGGGGTCGCCCCTCATTACTAAAAAAAACAGACATCCCCCAGTCAAAAAGGGGGGCTAAAGCAACGCAAGAACTACAGCCCAATGCACTAACACCCATATCAAAAAAAACTTTAAAAGGGCCCTAAGATCAAATCACCACCTTTAAAAAAACCCAATTTTTACACAACCCAGGGAAAACGGGGTTTTGAAAGGTGCTCCTGTCTGTCTAAAATACGGGTCATAGAAAAAGGTCCTAATGCACTAGAAGAAAAAAAGAATGCAAATTAATTATACAGACTTTGCAAAAGCCTTCGAAGTGTGACCAGGGCGTAAAGCGCAAAAAAATGCCGTTTAAAGGAATAAAGGGAAAAGTCGGTCGATGATCTAAAATTTTCCCACAAAAGAACAAGGAGACTCGTCAACAGAGTAAAGCCGGGCCCCGTTTCGGTAAAAAACCTGTTCCAAAAGGCACAGTATAGCTCCCTTTTGTTCCTCACCTCATATGAATAAAAGGTGTCACCACAGCCCCGTGTCTTCCCTTTGCAAATGACCCCCGAATCTGCATGACAGTGTCTTCCTTGGACACGCAAGGGTCCGGGGCATCAACCAAATCTTTTAGGGGCTGCAAAAAATAGAAGTTTTAACGTGAGAAATTTCAATTACCAGATATGGTAAACATGAGGAAATTAAATCTTTATCAGAGTAAAAACAAAATTTTGGCCACAAAATAGAGCGAAACACCCAAAGTCAAAAACCTGGGATGATTATGTCGGAGGATCTCACCTTCAAGGACCAAACATGTATCAATCCTTGCTAGAAAAATGACAGGGTGGGTAATGAAACCCCTTTAAAACTAGGGGGGCAAACCATGAGGGCACTCTTTTAGGTCACTTGTTTATTAGTGGAAAATTGCTGCACTCTAACAGCACCTTCAAGCAGGTGAAATTTCCGACCTAGAAAAAGTAAGAGAACTTTCCGGGGCCATAAAGGAATAAAAAACCCCAATTATGGGACGTTGGGTTTCTAAACCTGTATTTCCCCGGGAAGCAGGAGGGAGGATAAATGATTATAACACCTGGAAAATCCCGAGGGATGTACCGAACTTGCACACGAAAAAACCACACGAAAGCAAAAGATTGGCAGACATTTTCCCTCCCCCCCAAAGAAAAAACAGGGTGTCATAGCAGTTTAAAAGGGGCCCTACAAAGTGTCAGGGGCCGGAGTTTTAACTGCCCCCCAGCAACATAAGGGGGGATTACCACAGACCCCCGGCAGTCTTCAAACTGGCAAAGGGCAAGCACCTAAAGTCAGTTCCCGATCAGCCGGGCTGTGGCTCGTACGTTGGTTTGCGTGCAGCCAGCAGCAACAGCCTGGTTGATCAGGCTCTGATCCACCAGGAGGCCTGGTCACGGACCGGGCCGCGGGGGCGTTGACCCCCGAAACTCTCTCCAGGTAAACTCCAGGTAAGGCCTATTAAAGTTTCCAACCCTGCTTCCTCTCACCACTCTTTACAACTCCAGAGCTTGAATTTAAGTTTGACACTTTCAGAGTGCTCTCTTTCCCTCCCCCCTTCTTCCGGTGCCTCCTATCATGGCTACCACCACCTACACCACTACCTTCACACTTCACCTCAGTCTGTTTCCCAGGCCTTTGTGCAGGCGTAAGGACGTCATCAGAATCTGCCGTAGCCGCCCTCTTTCTCGTGACCGTCATGTTACACATATCTTGATCAGACGTTACCTCTCAATGAACCTCCACCTCTACCTGAGAATGGTTTAATGATTCAACGGATGACTCCAAACCACCATCACTTCCCAAATTATCATGTACCCGACTTTCTGGAAGCGACGGCTCTCCGATGACACCACGCCCAGATGTAACGTCCTTCTCTGGTGGTGACAAAGTCTTCAACACCTCCTCTAATTCTTCCTCAATCTCGAGAACCTTCTCCTGTAATTGCTGCACCTTATCCACAGGAGACGATACCTGATCAGGCAGCTGGGGGAGGGACTCCAACTCACCACCAGTCCTGTGTGCCCGATCCACTATCTCGCTCCACAAAACACCACGCCCTCCATCCGATGTTTGTTTTTCACTGCCACCTGTGAAGCAGGGGCTGCGGCATCCACCACAGGTCCAGGCACACGTCATCGCTTGTCACAGGACGCCGCTATGTGATCATACTCACCACACAGGCGGCATGTACGTCGTTGTCCTGGGTACATTACCATTACCTGTGTCCTGAAATCTTGTAGATACACATATGACGGTATTGGGTGCCTCAACGTCATTTTGAGGTTGAAAGAACCCTCTGGATAACCAGCATAGGCACCTGCCGCCCACGTACCATGTTGAGCATAATGCACTGTCCCATATGTCCTCAAAAACTTTCCTTATATCCGCCTCGTCCGCCTCAAAAGGGAACGTTGCGTAACTTGATCCACGTATAATGCCGTGAAACATCTATCAATCTTACACTGACAGCTGGTGTGACGCTAAGACTTACGTCCTGAAACCTGGTGACTAACGATTCATAAACCGTAGCTGATAGCAGTTTGACGAATATTCTTTGGCTTCCGTTTAATGCTACACCATACAAGTCACTATCTTGTATGCCATATGTCTCCCGGATGATCTTTGGCAATAAGACTTGCGCAGAACTAGGCGTTATCGTTCCTTGAAGTAGCTCAATGCCTACAGTATTTATCCTGCGTCTCACCGCCATCTTGACACTCACAGTGCACCTATGTTGTTAACAGAGGCGTGACAGCACCACTTCACACCGCTGCAGCCAGGTAACTGACAAGGGAGCTCGCCTACAAACAGCAGAGGGGTGCAGAGCACAACCGCACTCTACCGTGGTCAGGCAGCGAATATATGTACTGCTACTAGGGCAGTTCATTTAGAAGTGGCTCAGGACTTGTCTGCAGAACAGTTTATACAACTGTTTAGAAAATTTGCACCTAGGAGATCCTGTCCGAGATTGATGATTTCAGATAATGCCACAAATTTTGTAGTAGGTGCTCAACACTTGATAGAATTAAATAATAGTAACGAGGTTCAATCTCTGTTAACCCAACAAGGGTGTACCTGGAAATTTATTACTCCTAGAGCCCCTTGGCAGGGGGGGGGCTGTACAAAAGACTGATAGGCACAGTGAAGAGGTGTCTCCGTAAAGTACTACACCAGAATAGAATTAGTTTGGAAGAATTCCGTGCAGTGTTAGTGGAGGTGGAGAATCGTATAAATAATAGGCCTCTCTTGTACATGAGTGATACACCTGATGCAGATATATTAACACCTTCTCTCCTAATATGTGGAAGGAAATTGGAAACTGCCCCTGTCTATAGAGATAATCCGGAAGAAAGCGATGAAGATGATGCGGCAGTGTTGTGTGATAAATTTAAAATGTTGAATAAAGTACTTGGTCATTGGTCTAATGTGTGGCATAAGGAATATCTTCTTACACTATGTGAACATTTTGATGGTGCTACAGAGGCAGTAAATAGACAGAACATTCAACCAGGTGACTTTATGTTAATTGATACTGAACAACATCGAACATTGTGGGCCTCTGAGCAAAGTATTAACATCGTTCCCAGATGCACAAGGTGTGTTCCAGAATGTCAAAGTGTTGTGTCATGGCCAGGAAAGTTTACACACATTTAATAAATTGATTCCCATGGAATTAAATGGCATTCAATCAAATGTAAATGAAAATCTTAGGGAAAGTGACATGAGTGATATTGAAGATAATGCTGACCAAGTGATGCAGGAAGATGAAATTGTAGTAAGATCTACTAGGAGAACAGCCACTCAAGCCAGAACCAGCTGGAATCATCTCCTAAAGGAAGGAGTAATTTGAGTTGTTTAGCAACGAACTCCGGCCGGCCGCAGTGTGGAAAATAATGTATATTCTGAAAAAATCCAGCATATTTTTTTATGAAAGTTAGTGTAATACACTGTATTTAATAAAAAATTATTTGTAAATGAAAATGGAACCAACGACGGGGAGAAGCGTTGTTGGAACCGGAGTCACCATGTTTTGAATGTGCCAAGAAAAACGTTAGTGAAAATAGGAAGAATTTTCGTCGCTCTAGAGGTTATATTGGGCTTACACCTTTCAAATAGGAGTCGAAATTGTTGGATGTGCAGTCCTGCATAACTTGAGCATTAAACCGATGTACAGGACAGCTCCAGGAACCTCAGATAAGCTATCTAAATTATGTTTGTAATTCTGGCCAGTATTAACATCATAAATTTGGTTAGAGAAAGTTCTGTATATGACACACAGTAATTTCCAGACAAATTGGTGAGTGTTATGATTATAAATTTCCCTTCTGTTATATAAATGTGTATATGTAATCATTTATTAATTTTAATATACAGTCCACAAATTTATAATAATTTTACCAGAATTCCTGGTGATGCATATTTCATTTACAATTAATATAGGTCTAGAGCAACTTGTGGATATGACAGTTGTAGGTATCGAAGGGGGACGTTTTTTTTTGTGACCTAGGTGTCCCAAAATTCCTACTTGTCTATGTAACTTTGATAAATAATACTTATCTTTGTTACCATTTACTGGTATGTGCCTTATGAGTTACATCCAGGTAAACATTATTTTCCACACCCACAGTGTTAAATGTTGTATGTGAGTTTTTGTTTTTCTTTTATCGTTTAAGAACCTTTTTGTATAGGGGGTTATATTCATATGTATATGTAGAGGATATACTTTATATATTTGTTTCTGGTGACAACTTTATCCTGCCATACATTTTTTAAAGTATAATTAAAGGGGTACATTATGAACTCTGTACGAGCATATATAAGTTTTTTATGGGGTTTATATATAGCTTTATATCTGTATGGTAGGTCATATTATATATTGAATATTAACCGACAATATCAACCTTGTGTGTTGATAAATGGTTGGAAATGTAGTAGTGGTCATGGATATGGCCCTGTATGGGTCTGTTTTTTATTTTTGGGTGTGTAGATATGTATCTGGGAACCAATGTGTGTGTACTGACAATCTATTCTATTCTCTTCGATTTGCCGGGATGGTATCCCGGCCAGGGTTTTCTCCATTTTGGTGACCCGGCATTGGCTCCCCGGGTAGGGAAGTGTCGTTTATCCTTTCTTGCATATGCGTGCCAGTTCTTCAGTAGGAAGGGAGGGGGGGTAACTCACCAGCTATATGGCCAGATGATGTACCAAACGTTAGTGTGCACTAACGGCGGCTGGTGTGCAGTGCAATGGAGGCCCAAAGCAGGTCCTCAAAGCGACTTTAGTGGGGGGGAGGGGCGGATATCATTCAATGACTGGAAGTAAGGTTTCCAAGTCCCTGACGGCTAAGTACACAAGATGTGCTGCCTCATCCTCTCGGGCCTGCCCCACTGGGGTCATTGGGAAGTGTCTACAGAGAAGGGGCATCGTAGCCGGGCAGTCTAAAAGGTAGTGCACCAAGGGCTTTGGAACCATTCGGCTACAATGGGCACAGAGCTTCTCTCTTGCCCATTCAACAATCTGTGCAGTGGTGCGATATCATAAGCATAGGCGGTGGACATGTACCCTCAGTTCTCTGAACTGTGTCCGAATACTTGGAGGGGGTGCCCTGTGGGTCGCCCTGACATACCAGTGGAGGCTCCGTGAATCCCCAGGGTCAGGGAGTGGGTGCCTGGGTGCACCAGCAGCCCACAGCGCAATCTGGCTGAGGCTGTTGGAGATTGCAGCACGTGGCTGTGCCTCTAGGGTTGCAGTCTTAGCAGCCTCATCTGCAGCATCATTGCCAGGGACACCAACATGGTTTGGGATCCAGTTGATAGTGGCCCTGCGACCCTGGGCCATGAGAGTTTGCAGGTCACCCCGGATGGATGTGATTAAGTGTATATTGTCATTTGGCTCTCTGTGCATAATTGCTTGGATCACTGCCGTGGAATCAACGTGGATGATGGGGGGATGCTGATGGTCTGCAAGAGCATGCTGCAGAGCTTGTTGGATGGCAAAGAGTTCAGCCTGGAGGATGGTGCAATGGTCTGGGAGGTGCCAACCTACTGTCAGATTGCTGTGGAATATCCCAGCAGCTGTGCGGCCTGCCACTGGGTCTCTGGAGCCATCGGTGTAATATGGAACACACCGTGGGCCTTCCGCACCTATAATGCTAGCCGAGGCAAGTTGTTGCAGAATGTCCTGGGTACAATGCTTCTTCCTGTCTGGTAGGGTTGTCCAGTGCACCACAAACAGCTCTGGTGCCCAAGGGAGCAGCACAATGTAGTTCGCTGCCAATCTGTCGGGGCCTCCTACCTGGAGCAACTCAGGGCAGGAGCTTCCGTGTGCATCTGCTACAGACCACAGCCATTGGCGACCGGTATGCAGTGGAATAACCTGTCCCTGGCGGACCCGTAAATCCCTCATCAGTTTGTCAGCCCCTGGGAGTCGGAGATACTTTGCGATCCTCTAGGCAGCTAACAGTTGCATCCTGTCGTCAAGGGGCTGCAGCTGCACTTCAAGGTTCAGAGCCACTGCTTTGGGCCCACCTAGGAGTCCTGAGCATGGCCCGTACAGCTGTGTTCTGGATCACACAGAGAGATTTGATGTTCGTGGGTCAGGTGTGAACCAGAGCAAGTGCCCCATAGTCAACGAGGGAGCATATTGCCTGGATGTAGAACAACCTCATGACCTCGAGGCTGGTCCCAACCCTAGGGTTGGCCATTGCACTCAATGCCCTGACCCTCTGCAGAGCCCTCTCTTTAATGTGGTGCACATGTTTCTGAAAGGTGAGGCACCTGTCAATGTAGATGCCAAGGTACCTATAACTGTGAACCCACTCCAAGTCGATGACAGTCCCGGGCTGCCTCTGACTAGGTACCCTGGTGTGAAGGATCATGGCTTTGGATTTTGCCGCAGATATCTTGACCCCCAAATTTGACGGCAAGTGGAAGCCAGCAGATCGATGTCCTCCTGGGCACGCTGAAAAGGCCGGCGCATCCTAGGTACGACAAGTGCCAGGTCATCTGCATAGCTGAAGAGGAAGGTGCCTCTGGAGAAAGGCAGGTGCACCAGCTGGTGCATCAGTACATTGAACATTTTGGGGACTAAGCACCCCGCCCTGTGGAGTGCCATTGTAAAGGGACTTGAGAGACGAGGCATGCCCCTGGAAGCATACCCGGGCCCACCTGTCCTGGAGATAGGAACGAAGCCATGAAAGCAGCCTGCCTTTAACACTGTGGGGGCGAAGAGTGAGAGGATGGCAGGTGCACTGGCTAGCTCAAAAGCTTTCTCGAGGTCAAGAAAGACAACAATGTTGGTTGGCGTCCGATCCAATGCCAGCCAGTAGAGAGGTAAGGCTTTCGAAAGTGCCCACTCCTTGGGAAGCCATAGAGGTGTTTATGAGGAGGGCAAGCTTCCACCTCGGGCACTCCAACACCATCCTTTCAGACTCCTTCGAGATGCAACGGGTGAGGGAGAGGGGTCCCACACTGAAAGGATCCCAAGGCTTAGGAATCAGTATAATGTCAGCCTCCTTCCATACGACAATGAGTTTGCCACTCGCCAAGTCCAGTTGACGACCCCCAGGACAGCTTGATGTCCAGAATGGCCAGACCGAGTGATCATGCCATAGGTGATACCATCATGCCCGGTGCAGTGTCCCGATGAGATGTGAAGGGCTCCAGGTTAGTGAAGTTTTCATCTGTGACTCCTTAGCCTGGCATGCCGCTTGGATAATCGTCACCCTTCTAGGAAGGAGGGTGGCTTGGAGGTCCTGGAGATCGTGAGGCAGTTAAAGCCAGGGCCGCTCTGGAGTGAAAAGGTCCACCGACATTCTGCCTCCATTTGCGGGGTCTGGGTGCTTTCCGAGCCACACTGTGACACTGCCCAGGGGCCCAATCGTAACTTGGTCCAAATCTCAGATAAAGTGGAGGAGTAGCTGAGGGAGGCACACCACTCGAACCATTTAGCCTGGCAGACCCTGTGTGAGACATGGCAAGCATGCCGCCCCACTTCCTTGAGCAGACGCATGGACTCGACCAGGGGATTATGCCTGTGCATCTTGCGTCCTCGTTGATGCGGGGTTCTGCCCCCCTGATGTCCTCATTGCATAACCACCAATAACGTTTATATGTCCCTCCACCTGTATCTTAGGAAAGGCTGCCTCAGCTACACATGTGAAGGCCACCGCAAGCTTCGGGCTGCCCTCATCTAGGTCTTCCAGAAACAGAGAACTCTGCCCACAGCACTCGATGAACCTCAAGAAAGCACTGCCAGTCGGCCTTTTTTAGATTCCATCGGGGGGTAGGTGTTGGGAGGGGGCACCACTGAACCATCAGCGTGGTGCCCACTGCAAAGTGATCACTGGTGAGCAGGGGTGGCCTCCCATCTTGCACTCGAGAGCAACCGCCTAGGATTAGTGACGTCCAAGCGCCACTGTGCTGATGGGTTGGCTCAAAAATTGTTGAGGAGGGCGATCTCAGGGACCTCCTCCAGCACGCCACAAGGTGCCTCCCAGCTGCTTGGTAGGAGAGACAGAAAAAGTATTGGGTGGTGGGCATTGAACATCTCCAGCCAAACACAAGACCCTCCCAGGGGGCGAGTGCTGCCACCTCTGAAAATGGCAATGGCGTACCGAGAGCTTCTGTAAATGTTGAAAAACCATGAAGGTCCATCCAGCAGGTGTAGGGTGACAGCCTGAACCTCCACGCCCTCCCCACAGTTGAGGAATCAGTGGAGATTGAATGAGAGATAGTGGTCTTGGGAAGTAGATCGCCTGCCCCTACCAGTCCCTTAGGGGGCCACTGTAGGTAGGCCGAGAATCCGGAATACGTGGCTGCATTTGATGTGACGAATTGGTAAGTGTCTCCTGAAACAGGAAGACATCAACCTCATCCTGAACTGCAGCTTCAATCACTAAGTGAATTTTCTGCTCCCAGCCCAAAAAATGTTCCACTGGAGGATCTTAAAGGGGCCGCAGAGGGGGCCCCTCTGATTCCTTTCTCTGCTGGGACTCCTCAGTTGTTGGCGACTCTGGGGCCTCCTCCATCACGGACTGGAAGGTCTCATGGATAAAATGGCTTGAAGTTCCATTGAGTCCTTCCTGTCCAGTAGGGCCACACCCCAGCATCCATGACAGGAGTTGTCTGCAGGCGCCCCTGTCGTCCGCCACGGAGCGACTGGAGTGGATGACCCCGATGGTTTTCTTCACTCAATTGGGGAAAAGATTCGACCATTACCTCTGCAGCCATTGAGTTGGACGACCCGTCAAGTCGGGGCTGGGTCCCCTGTGTATGTCTGGGTGGCTGTTGACATGCACAAGTATAAGCTGCATGCACCCTGGGCCCCGCCTGAGTGTCCATGGGCTTCTGGGTCCCCGGCAGGGAACCTCTGTCTGACTTTGGGAGCTCACATTAGGGGCCTTTCCCTTGGGAAGAGGCCTGCTGGCGGGATTTTTAAGGAATGTTGGTGCCCTGCTGGGACCTGCTGGGCAGTGTGCCTGGCCTGCAGCTGTGTTTCCCATTGATTCTGTCGTCCTGGCCACCTGCCATCTGACCCCGAGTTGACCGCGCTGCTGCAAGCCAGTGCCTGCCCCCTGATGCCAAATGCTGGGATCCCAGTACCAGGAACTCGTTGTAATGCCCCCCTGTGGTATCCGGGAACTGTTTTGGGTTGGAGCCCATACCGACTGTTGCTGAGTTGGGTTTCCATGGGTGAGTGACTCAGGGCTGTTGGGTCATTCTGATGATGATCTGCTGCTAGTGCTGCACCATCACAGGACAGCTCCAGTTCCAGGCATGGTGCCTCTTTGAACATTTGGCACACTTGGGCTCTGGCCGAAGGGCTTTTCTGGTTGGCTGTTTGAGGGTTGCAATGCAGTCCTTCGAGTCGTGTGCCTTGCTGCACACAAACCCCACTTCTTCTCTCGCTGGCAGGTGGCTGCAATATGATTGAACCCCTGACAGTTCAAGCACTGTACTGGGCTCGACAGGTATGGTTGGGTCTTGAATCTTCCCCAGACCCCAAGGTACAGGTGCGTGGGAGTGAATTTGTGGGGGATCAGCACCTGGGGGTGGGCACCTTGTTCACTGTTGCAGTGACTCGCTCCGCCTTGACAATATTGGGCAATTCCAAAATGGGGTCCTGTGGGAGGGACACAGGGATGTGTAAGAGCACCCCCTTGTACACCTTCTCCGAAGCAACCAGTTCCACCATGCTGGAATGCTTCACAACCAGCCCCTTCAACTCCTGGTAAGAATCTTCGTCCCGAGGAATGACCAGAACCTCGTTCCTCAGAGTGAACTCGCAGTGGAACCTTGAGGGTGGGTAGATCTTCCAGAACCTTACAAACCTGTAATTGGGAACCATGAATTTGTTGAAGGCCCTGGTTGCTTGTGCATGAGCTGAGCGGGAATTCCTCCTTCCTCGTGGAGTCAGCCTGTCCCCGTCCACTGTGGAGGCCGACGCAACTGGTGTAGGACCTGGGATGCCCCCATCTTTGCCAGTTGACGAGCTCCAGCCTCCTGGTTCCTTCCACTACCCCTATGGACATCTGGGGGTGCAAGTCTCCTTGGGTAGCGGCTGCCGACTGATCTAGTGGCCCGAATTGGCAGATACAGTAGTCTTCACTGCATCCTTGGCCTTCTGGTGGGGGTTCCCACCTGCCCCACATAGTCCTCCAACTCGTCCTGCATTCCAATGAACGTTAGGCCGTCTCCTGGGTCTGTTTATGGTGACTGCAGGTGTGGGGACAGAGCCAGCAACAGAGCTGCTGTCTGTGACCTCACGTCGCCCACCCCTGGGTGAAAAGCTGTGAGGTTCAGTTCCCCAGTCGGGGGCCCGTAGCCACCCTCAGTGGCTCACTGCCCTGAAGCACTGAACACAGTCCAAGGACCACTAGAAACGTCGCCAATCTGTGCATAAACTAAAAACAGATAATATTCCAAGCAAATACAACACACTCTCTGTCCTATGATCTCCTTTCCACACTAAAATCGTATCCTGTCGATCTCTTGGCACCTATGCACTTGTGAGTGTCCTGTGTGACGTCTTTTCGTTGCCATGTACTGAATTATTATTATTATTAAGATTCGCCCATATTCTCCGGCCTGGGCCTTTCCCAAGTGGTGGCCCGGCCTTGGCTCCCTCTTTAGGGAGTGTCTGAGACCTAAGTCTCCCATGGGAAGAGGCACAAGTACCTCCTCATCTTTGGGGCCAACTGTCCCCAGGCTAGCCAAAGCTAGGTCTCTCTGGTCTGCCATCCCCGCCCCAAGGGGGCTAATGGGAATGACAGGCTTGTACCCTAGAAGGGCTTGTTTTACTGACATTGTCTACCATGGTCTTTTGCTTTGTTAATTTTGTCGGCTTGTGGTTTTTTATGTATTATATATATGATTTTTTTAAATAAAATATACATATGAAAATAATAATAATAATAATAATAATAACAATAATAAACTTTACATATGTACTTGTTTATGTACAATGTCTGTATGAAGGCTTTAATACCATATAAAAAAAGTGAAAAATTATACATATTGTAGGTTTAGCGGGAGGAAACGAAGCGTTCGACGAAACTGGACTGGAGATTCATAAGGATTATCGATTGGATGGAGATTGGAAAACAGAGAGTTGTTGTGTTCGCTCGGGAATTCTGTGTTATTTTCCACAGATTAGCGTCGTTCCTGGTGATCCTTGGACTGTGTTCAGTGCTTCAGAGCAGTGAACCACATGTGAGTGGCTAGGGCCCAGACTGGGAAAATGAGACTCACAGCCTGCACTTTGTGTGGGGGGCTGTGAGATCAAAAGGCAGCAGCTCCGCTGCTGGCTCTGTCCCCACACCTACAGTCACCATGACAGACCCAGGGGAGCGGCCTAAACCTTCCTTGGAATGCGGGGACGATGTGGGGCATGTGGGAGCCCCCACCAAGAAGGCCAAGGATGCAGTGGAGACTACTGTATCTGCCAATCTGCCACTAGGTCCATCGGCAGCCCCTACCCAAGGAGACTTGCAAACCCCCAGTGGCCATAGGGGTCGTGGAAGGAAGCCAGGAGGCTGTAACTCCTCAACGGGGAAAGGATGGAGCCATCCCCGGTCCCTCCCCCAGTTTACGTCAGCCTCCATAGTGGACGGGGGCTGGCTGACTCCACGTGGAAGGAGGAATTCCCGCTCAGCTCGGGCACAAGCAATCAGGGTCTTCAACAAATTCAAGGTTCCCGATTACGGGTTTGTAAGGTATCTGGAAGGTCTACCCCGCCTCAAGTTCTGCTGGAGGGTTTAAATCTCAGGAACGAGGTTCTGGTCCTTTTCCCCGGGAAAGAAGACTCTTATGAGGATTTGAAGGGGCTGGTTGTGACGCATCCCAGTATGGTGGAACTGGTTGCTTCAGAGAAGGTCTACAAGGGGGTGCTCTTACACGTCCCTATGATCCTCCAACTGGACCCCATTTTGGAATTGCCCAATATTGTCAAGGCAGAGTGGCTAACTTCAATGGTGAACAAGGTGCCCACCACCAGGTGCTGATCAACCACAAAGGTCCACTTCCCATGCACCTGGACCTTGGGGTCTCTGGAAGATTCAAGACCTGACCATACCTGTCAGGCCCAGCACAATGCTTCAACTCTCAGGGGTTCAATCATATTGCAGCCACCTGCCAGCGAGAGAAGAGGTGTGGTGTGTGCAGCAAGGCACACGACTCGAAGGACTGCATTGCAATCCTCAAACAGCCAAGTGGCAAAGCCCTTCGGCCAGAGCTCAAGTGTGCCAACTGTTCAAAAAGGCACCATGCCTGGAACCGGAGCTGTCCTGTGATGATGCAGCACTGGCAGCAAGTTCGTCATCGGAACAATCCGACAGCCCCGATGTCACCCAGTCATGGAACCACCCAGCAACAGTCAGTATGGGCTCCAACCACAGTTCCCCGGATACCACAGGAGGGCATTACCAGCGAGTTCCTGGCACTGGGATCCCAGCAGTGGCATCAGGGGGCAGGCACTGGCTTGCAGCAGCGCAGTCAACTACGGGGTCAGATGGCAAGGTGGCCAGGACGACAGAATCATTGGGAAACACGGCTGCAGGCCAGGCACACTGCCCAGCAGGTTCCAGCTGGGCACCAACATTCCTTGCCAGCAGGCCTCTTCCCAAGGGCAGGCCCCTGCTGTGAGCGGCCAGAGTCAAACAGAGGTTCCTGCCAGGGGACCCGGATGCCCATGAACACTCAGGCCGGGCCCTGGGTGCACCCAGCTTATGCTGCTGCAGTGTCGACAGCCACCCAAACATACCCAGTGACCCAGCCCGACTTGACGGGTCGTCCAGCTCAATGTCTGCAGAGGTAATGGTCGAATCATTTCCTGATCGACTGAAGAAAACCATCGAGGTCATATCAACACTCCTCTGTCGCCTGCTGCCGTCGGTGGAGGACAGGGGCGCCTGCAGGCAGCTCCTGTCATGGATACGGGGTTTGAGGTCCTACTGGACAGGAAGGACTCAATGGAACTTCAAGCCATCATCCAGGAGTCCTTCCAGTCCATGATGGAGGAGGCCCCAGAGTCGCCAGCAACGGACGATGAGACCCAGGCAGAGATGGAATCAGTGGGCCACCTCTGCGGTCCTTGAAGATCCTCCAGTGGAACATTTGTGTGCTGCAGGAGAAATTTCACTTAGTGATTGAAGCTGCAGTTCAGGATGAGGTTGATGTCTTCCTGTTCCAGGAGACACTTACCAATTCGTCACATCAAATGCAGCTACGTATTCCGGGATTCTCGGCCTATCTTCAGCGCCTGGAAGGGACTGGCAGGGGCATGGCGATCTACGTCAGGACCACTATCCCTCATTCAGTCTCCACTGACCCCATCAACTGTGGGGAGGGCGTGGAGGTTCAGGCTGTCACCTTACACCTACCGGATGGACCTCTCATGGTTTACAACATTT
The DNA here is from genome assembly GCF_026875155.1 of Cherax quadricarinatus. NCBI lineage: Eukaryota > Metazoa > Arthropoda > Malacostraca > Decapoda > Parastacidae > Cherax > Cherax quadricarinatus. Next base: position 42,897 of record NW_026505189.1, read on the forward strand.
ACAGAAGCTCTCGGTATACCCTTGACATTTCAGAGGTGGTAGCACTTGCCCACCGGGAGGGTCTTGTTTTGGCTGGGGATGTCAATGCTCACCACGCAATATTTTCTTCTGTCTCTCCTACCAATGCAGCTGGGAGGCACCTTGCGGCTGTGCTGGAGGAGGTCCCTGAGATCGCCCTCCTCAACAATGGTGAGCCATCCCATCACTAAGGTGGCCGCTTGGAAGTCACACTCATCTCTAGGAGGTTGCTCTTGAGTGCAAGATGGGAGGTCCACCCCTGTCCCCTGTCTCACCAGCGATCACTTTGCAATGGTCACCACGCTGATGGTCCAGCGGTGCCCGCTCCCCACACCTACCCCCAGATGGAATCTAAAAAAGGCCGACTGGCAGTGCTTCCACGAGGTCATCGAGCGCTGGTGGGCAGAGACTCCTCTTCCAGAAGACCCAGATGAGGCGGCTCAAAGCTTGCAGGTGGCCTTCACATGTGCAGCGGAGGCAGCCATACCTAAGATTACAGGCAGAGGGTCATATAAATGTTACTGGTGGTTATACAATGAGGACATCAGAGAGCAGAACCACCGCATCAATGTGGTACACAAGATGCACCGGTGTAATCCCACACTTGAGTCCATGCGTCTGCTCAGGGAAGTGGTGCGGCATGCACACCATGTCTCACACAGGGTCTGGCAGGCTAAATGGTTCGAGTGGTGTGCCTCCCTCAGCTACTCCTTCACTTTATCTGAGATTTGGACCAAGTTACTATTGACCACTGGGCAGTGTCGCAGTATGGCTTGGTTTCACCCAGACCCCGCAATGGAGGCAGAATGTCTGGTGGACCTTTTCACCTCCAGAGCGGCCATGGCTCAACTGCCTCTGGATCTCCGGGGCCTCCAAGCCACCCTCCTCCCTAGAAGGATGATGGTGATCCAAGTGACATGCCAGGCTGAGGACGACACGGATGATGACTTCACTGACCAGGAGCTCTAGGCAGCCTTCACATCTCATCGGGACACTGCACCGGGGGATGATGGTATCACCTATGGCATGATCACTCGGTCTGGCCGTTCTGGTCATGCAGCTGTCCTGGGGGTCGTCAACTGGACTTGGCGAGCTGGCAAACTCCCTGTCGTATGGAAGGAGGCTGACATCATACCGATTCCTAAGCCTGGGGATCCTGGCAGTGTGCAACCCATCTCCCTCACCAGTTGCATCTCAAAGGTGTCTGAAAGGATGGTGCTGGAGTGCCTGAGGTGGAAGCTTGGCCCTCCTCATAAACACCTCTATGGCTTCACCAGAAGAGTGGGCACTTTCGGAAGCCTTTCCACTCTACTGGCCGGCATTGGGTCGGACGCCCAAGCCAACATCCTTGTCTTTCTTGACCTTGAGAAAGCTTTTGAGCTAGCCAGTGCGCCTGCCATCCTCTTACTCTTGGCCCACAGGGGGGTTAAAAGCAGGCTGCTTTCATGGCTTCGTTCCTATCTCCAGGACAGGTGGGCCGGGTATGCTTTCAGGGGCATGCCTCGTCTCTCAAGACCCTGGATAACGGCACTCCACAGGGCAGGGTGCTGAGTCCCACCCTGTTCAATGTATTGATGCACAAGCTGGTGCACCTGCCTTTCTCCAGAGGCACCTTCCTTTTCAGCTATGCCGATGACCTGGCACTTGTCGTACCTAGGAAGTGCCGTCTTTTGCAGCGTGCCCAGGAGGACCTCGATCTGCTGGCTTCCACTTGCCGTCATTTGGGGCTCAAGATACCTGTGACAAAATCCAAAGCCATGATCCTTCGCACCAGGGTACCCAGTCAGAGGCTGTGGGTCCTGGGCATCGACCTGGAGTGGGTTCACAGTTATAGGTACCTTGGCATCTACATTGACAGGCGCCTCACCTTCCAGAAACATGTGCACCACATTAAAGAGAGGGCTCTGGAGAGGGTCAGGGCATTGAGTGCAATGGCCAACCCTAGGGTTGGGGCCAGCCTCAAGGTCATGAGGGTGTTCTTCATCCAGGCAATACGCTCCCTCATTGAGTATGGGGGACTTGCTCTGGTTCATGCCAGACCCACAAACATCAAATCCCTCTGTGTGATCCAGAACACAGCTGTACAGGCCATGCTGGGGCTCCTAGGTGTGCCAATGCAATGACTCTGAACCTTGAGGCACCTCTGCAGCCCCTTGAAGACAGGATGCAACTGTTAGCTGCCAAGAGGATCGCAAAGTATCTCCGACTCCCAGGGGCTGACAAACTGATGAGGGTTTTGCGGGTCCGCCAGGGACAGGTAATTCCACTGCATCCCAGGCGCAGATGGGTGTGGTCTGTAGCAGATGCCACACGGAAGCTCCTGCCCATGACATTGCTCCAGGTGGGAGGCTGCGACAGACTGGCAGCGAACTACATGGTGCCAGATTCCGCTGTGGGCTGCCGGTGCGGCCAGGAGCCCACTCCCTGACCCTGGGGACTCACAGAGCCTTAGCTGGTATGTCAGGGTGACCCACTGGATGCCCCCTCCAAGTGTTCAGACAGTCCAGAGAACTGAGGGTGCATATCCACCGCTTATGCTTAGGGTATCCCACCACTGCACAGATTGTTGAATGGGCATGAGAGGAGCTCTGTGCCCATTGTGACCGAATTGTTCCGAAGCCTTTGTGCACTACCAGTTAGACTTCCAGGCTACAATGCCCCTTCTCCGTAAACACTTCCCAATGACCCCAGTTGGGCAGGCCCGAGAGGATGAGGCAGCACATCTTGTGTACTTAGCGATCAGAGACTTGGAAACCTTACTACCAGTCGTTGCACGTCATCCGCCTCCCCATTGAAGTAGCTGTGAGGGCCTGCTTTGGGCCTCCATTGCACTGCACACCAGCCACCCTTAGTGCACACTAACGTTTGGTACGTCATCTGGCCATAGAGCCGATGAGGTACCCCCCCTTCCCACTGAAGAACTGCCCCGCATGTGCAAGAAAAGATAAATGACACTTCCCTACCCGGGGAACCAATGCCAGGTCACCAAAATGAAAGAGACCCGGGCCGGGATACCATACCGGCGAATCAAATAGAATAGAATAGAATAGTAGGTTTAGCGCTTCTCTTTCTTTATAATAATAATAATGTATCTTTTAAGTATTTTGGTTGATGTAATGTATAATCTTGTGTAATCTTGTATTTAACATAGTTATAAAGGGATATAATGCATAGTGGACGAGGGACAGTTTGTGTCAGTACAAAGATAAACCTTCAGTGTGTATTTCCACAATGAAAATTATAATTCTGTGGAAGAACTGATACTCTCTTCTTTTATTTATTTAATGTATTGTATTATTTTAAATAAAATATAAAAAAAAATTGCGTAATTGTATTTATAAGTTTGTAAATAAAGTAACTTACTTGTTACATTAGTTTAGTCTGTGTTTAAACTAACAGAAAACTTACAAAAATGTTAGAAATAATTTTTAAATTATCAATTATCTTCAAATTACATTAACTATAATATTTTTACTTTTAAAATAAAACATAATGATATTAATAAAAATAAACTTTCTAAACAGTTGCACAAAATTTATGTTATAATTTTCGTTAAAAAGTTAAACTTATTTTGTTCAACCGTAAATTTGTTAATATTTGTAGTTTTAATGTAGGTATTTTTAAAGGGAATTAATCTCATAAATTGTGAAGCTTAAGTTTACCTTCCTTCACTGACGTGTTTGTTATACTTTCTTCATGTGTAATTAATAACAATTATACAGAGGATGTATATTATTGTTGGTGGTCACAATAATATAAAATACTGCTGGTTGAACTAGTACACCAAACAAGGACTAGAATGAAATTAGTCTAGAGTCTCCCACACCATCGTGTGTCCTTGGGTAGCGGCTACAACATCCAGTTCCGCTGGGTGCGCTAAACTTAAGGATCGTATGGTACAGTGGATTTTTTTTTTATATTTTATTTAAAACCAATACAGTATACATAAAAATAAAATAAAAGGAAACAGTATGGATCTCAATCCTGAAGGTTCGGCCATTGACATAAGAAACCCAACACAAAATAAACTAACAAATGGATTGCACCTATATACTTGCAAGATATAGCTGTATAACATACAACAATAACTTACGGCAAGAACATAGCTACAAATAAACACAGTAACAGGGTCATGAACTAACATATATAAACATTCAATGACTCAAAACCTAACTTGCATATAAATTTTACATATAACATGACATATGACAAAGACTCATTTTTTTTTTATATTTTATTTAAAACCAACAAATAGACAATAGACAAAAGGAAAAACCATAAAGATGACAATATATGAACAATAACTGAAAAAACGTTACATAGATATTGAAACAGTAACGAATAACATAATATAACAAATATGACCACTATTACCTACATATAAAATCAGATACCGAAGCTTAAAACTGTCCTATACTAGCTACATGTGGATAAGTTAACTTTCGTAAAAACATGCAAACCTATATTAACTCTTCCTCAAATTAATCATCCTTGCTCTTAATTTACACTAGAATAATAAAATACAAGTATACTTTCATTATTTCGTTACAGACTAAATTCCTTCTGCTCTGGACACGGAAAGAAATATAGGATAATTAACCACTGATGTCAAGAACACATCTAAGCGAAACCCACACCGACTGTGGTAAAATTTTTTATTTCCGAACTATATAGCGCCTAATAGGTGTTTTATGTGCCGATATGAGTCAAAAATGATTTGATAATTAGAGTTAGACACCTATAGAGTTCCCATTTGCACATGCGCGGATGTGCGGGCGGGAAGTGGCGGGGTTTGTTTTGAAAGGTGGAGACGAAGCTGGGAAAGGCATGGAGAACCACGAAAAATGGCTATTCACGGCGGCCTAAAGATTAATATAGGCCTCAGTTCGTATAATGGAAGTGTCGTATCTATTCCTGGTGGAGAGTGAGGGAAACGTGATTACGGGACACGAGTAATAGAGTGGTAAAATGAGTGAATAAGGGTAGGACCGATGGTGACTGGCGCGTCGTCTGACTGTTGTCCCGGGAAAAATTACCCTTGGTTTAATCACCACTCATCGGTCTCAGATCTTATGGAAGTGATCTCTTATGTGTATCAATATTGATGAGCCATTAATTCGTCTTGTGAATTGTTAAGTAATTAATGTAATATCGCTAAGTTAAGAGAATGCTATGATGTGTAATAAGTCGTTTTTGCTCTGAGAGAACCACGTGAGATCCTCGGTTGTTCCGAGACGAGGAAAAGTGAAGCTCCTTGTGTCACGAATTTTAAGCGGGACAAACCAAGGGATACCTCGTCCTGCATGTGATTGAGTACGACCCTGGTCGAGTGGTAGCAGGACTTCGAAATGGATGGTTGAATGGAGGAAATAAGGAGTATCAATCCTCCACAGTTAAGTACCCTTCTAGTTATACAGTCTTATGCTGGCAAGTTGTGTTATGTTGTAATTAGATAGGTTTGAGTGATCTGCATACTAAAGTGACCAACCAGAGAACATCTGGTAAGTGGTGGGATTATGTACAAATGTTTTCCTTGATGGAGGTATCCAGGTGTATCTACCCCCCCCTCATTAAGCTAAACTAATATATCTATACAGTCCACAATTAATTAGTAGACACCGTACTTGTGGGTGCTATCCAATCCATACTGGTCTCGGATAGATATGGATAAGATTGTGAGGGTCGAAGGGACCCACTTGCCGCGACCTAGGGGTGGTTTCAGTTTTTCTCACATGTTACCGGGGAGAAGCCCCCCCCCCCCACTCGGTTAATACATTATGATTGTATACAAATGAGATTACTGGTTTGTATATAATGTTGAGGTACATACAGGTAAGCACCTAGAAAACTTTTCATATTCTGACCGTTGGTCTTCGTGATCGGATGCAATCAGTGAAAAATTAGTGATTTAATTACTTAATATTTAAGTGACTGATTGAAGGTAGGGGTGTATTGTAGGTGCACGAGTTTAAACTCGATCGTGTGATGGATGATATTAGCCAATATAATGCTGAATGGGTGGATAGAATTTATACAAGAGTAAAGTGCAGAATTACTCTTATAAGTCGTTCTCTTAAGTAGTATAAAGGGGTGATTATTTAATTTCCGACCATGGCTGGGTACTGAGGAAGTTAGTGCGGCTTGCAAGTTCCATGGATGCCAAAGCAAAGAAAGCGTCACTACAAGCTCGGAATGGAGTCATGTTACTAAATTTCATACAAGAAGGTAGGGAGTTAATGAGACAAGAAACGGTAAAACCCTGGATGAATTAAAAGTACACCTAGATGCCTTGGAAAATGACATGAGTCATTTAGATTGTGGTTTAAAGTACTATATGAAAAAGAGCTGCTAAGAGAAATTGTGCAGATGTTGCTGAAGGGATCGGCGGCTGGACAAAATTATGAAGTGGAGGGACTACTTGTGTCCTGCAAAATAAGCTTTGGAGAAAGGTAAAGGGTGTAAACAATGTTGTTGGTCAACGAGTAAGAAAGTCAGAGGCGTCTACCAAAACTCCCAGAATTATGATAGCCTTGTGTTTAATCGGTGAGAAACAATGGGAGGACAGTTTTGGTCTATCTTTAAAGCAGTCGTACATGATAGGAGTGATCTGGCAAGTGTTACAAAAAGTATGTATTTAAAAGGGACAAGTTAAGGGGAGCGATGCGCATGTTCTCTTACAAGATTCCCAAAAGTAGATGACTCCTATTAGTGAGGCAGTTGACTTGTTGGAGGTCACTTACGGTTACTTGGAGCAAAGTAGGCTGGACCTGTAGCTAATTTGGCTAGTTGAAGGACTCCAGATCACAAACGCAACAGCTCTACAGCAATTTAGGATCAAACTAGAAGAAAGCACTCTTAAGACATTGAGTAATAAATATGATCTGGAGGAGCAGTAGTGGTTGTTGAGTGCTTGATTCTGAATTAAATTGAACCACAAGACATAGAGTGGTTATCTAAAAGATATCACAAGGGTTACTCAGGTTGGATAGAAAATAAGAGTTGGGACGCAAGAGCTAATTGTCCAACGCGACCAGCCAACCCATTACCCTAGGATACAGTCTACAGACCCCAGTGCACCTGCCCACAGTTCCACAAAGGAAAACTTAATCCTAATATCCAATATCCTAAGCCTCCTACTACACCGGGGTTACTTGGAGAGTATCAAGTGACAGGTGCCAGTTATAGTGGTTTCCACCTCCAAGCAAGAGGTGGAAGTACCACAATAAGGGTTTAGCCCAGTTGCATAAGAGGTCAGGCAAAGAAAGGACGAGATTGAATCTTCTGACAACGGTATCATTTTCTAAGAACTGTAATGCCTATAATTTTCTTGGGATGTTAAGTGGAAAGATTGGTCTAATAGAGCTTGCTAGATGTATAAGGTGTTAGGAAATCATAATGTAAGGATTGCCGTGCTAACTTGCAATAGTGTTATCAGTGTAACAAGGGGAAGACACCACTTAGTTATGTGTAAGGGCAGATCTAATCGTAAATGATGGGTAAAACAATAGTTACTGATAGTGATAATAACCGGACACAACAGTAGCCACCGTGAAGATTGCAGCTAACGTCGGTAATGTTGGCCTAGCTGAGGTAGTTTGCCTGTGTTGGGATGTGTGTGATTAATGATAACGGCGTAAATCCAAAACTGTAACAGCATTACTGGATCAGGATCACAACTCCTTCATAAAAACGTATTGCCTTAATGGGTTGAAGGTACAAATGGAGATCCTGCTATATCAAGCTATTTGGCTTTACTCTCGAATAAGAGGCCCAGTCCATACGACATGTTTATGTAACTGTCCGGATGGGCAATGAGGAAAAAACAGTATTAATGCCGTAATTGTGGATAGGCTCCCAGAGAAATATCTTACAATAGGGCTTGGGTAACGCTACTGAAAGGCTTTCGAGTAAGGTTAAATTTGGCACCTTCTGGTAAATAAGTGATTCTTGTGGGGGCCAATTGTCTATTTGATAGGTAGTGGACCATTATGACCACCTTTGTAAAAGATGGTATACAAAGAAATGCGGAGTCACACTTCTAAGGACTGAGGAGGTCACGTGATGTATGGCAGGCTTCCTCAGTACCGATAATGATTGACTGGAGGAAGCCATATATACAGTTAACGGATGTGTCTTAATCATGAAGTATCACCCCAGTATAAATATACTTCAATAGAGGATGAAGTTGAACCTGTGTATAAATTATGGGATTGGACAGCATAGGGATCAAGTAACTGAAGAAAGTCCAGATGACTTCCTTTACTCAGAAACAATACCAGAGGATTTAAATTTGAATCTGGACATTATGGGTTGAGACTTCCGTGGAAGCTGAACCATCCCAAGACCTACCAACTAATTACCGGATGGGCGTATGGACAATAAAGGCTTAGCTCCACGAATTGAGGGAAGACAACAGAACTTTGACTGCTTCGTTGTTATAATTAATGGAGCAGTTATTTAATAAATTCATAGAGGAGGTACCTCCGTAGCAAATACCCAGATTTATGGGTCACTATTTGCCACACAACGGATGTGAAGAAGGATTCTATGACACACTCCTCTGAGGATTTGTGTTTAATTGTTGTGCCAGGAGTAATAAAAGTGTACTAGTTTGAATGGACTGTTTGAGGACAGGGTCCGTCGTTGACGGGAAAAAAACTGGGAGGAAATACTATTAAAACTTCAGGGTTAAGAATTATGCCTTTATGGCAGACATAAAGTAAAGCTTTCCTGTGAGTCGGTCTGCCAGGAGGCCTGACGGGATTGCACTAGGTTTTTATGGCCCGAGAATCCTTGTGATCCACACTTAGTCCCCTGATGATCTTTTCGCTTTCTCTTAGGAGTGTATTGTTGGTGCTCCTCCCAGTCCGTTCTACTCTGGGCAACGATAAATTGCACACCTTAAGCGTTATACGGGTGGGTCCACTGAGTGGAGTAATGGGTAAACATGTTATGTGGACAGTTTCCTGGGTGGTGACGCCTACTGAAGGGGAACTCAATGGATATACGCAGGGGCTAATGAAATAATGCAGGTGCATATGCCCCTGAAGGTGAATGGAACAGTATCGTCAAGTTTAAGAGTTCAAATAAATAAAAAGGACAACCCTGGTGTTGAAGTGTCCAATTATAGTAATGTGCTTGGTCTGACTTGGGACACAGAGGGAGAACTTGTTATCGTTTTAAAGGTCTAATGAATACAGCATGCCCAATAATTATCACAAGTGAGTCTTGCTTGCAGAAGTTTCAAAATGCTTCGATCCACTAGGCTTGTGTCCCACTTACCATAAGAGGAAAATTGGGTTGATAACAAAGGAAGATGGAAGCTTAGTGTGCTTGGGATGAATCCCTACCTGAGGAAATTTGTTGAAAGGTGGGAAGGAATAATTGGGGAATATGTAAATTACCAATGTTGAAGTTCACACGTAATGTGGCCGGTCAAGATGGAGAAATTGAATACTCCACATTTTTTGCATGCTTCGAAATTGCATAATGGGAGCAGTCGTTTAACTTCTATGTAAAAAGTGCATTCTCTTTTATGTATAAGGCTTAGGGTGGCTCCAATCAAATCACGGAACTTACCTCAGTTGGAATTATACGGCATTTATGTAGGTTGTCAAATTAGACAATTATATAAGAAGTAAACTGCGAGAGATAGAAATATCTGCGAAAGTAATTGGTATGATTAGAGGGTATCTTACAATGGATTCGTAATGGTAACAGTAAAGATTGTTGTATGTACAAAACAGAGGCGCTGAAATCAATCAAATGCAGGAGATATATAACAGTTTGGGTCAGCTTATGTTAAACCTTTTATTCACATTCCTGGTGACCGTGCAGCCCAGCTGACTTCTTGTCTCGAGGCTTGACTTATGAAAAATTTGTGGAGTGCTTTAATCGTTCGTTTTTAAAGGGCCAAGTTGGCTGGTGGACCAAAATTAAAAATGGCCGGTTGCAAAAGGATCACATATTGCTCCCTGTCGAAATTACGGTGGCACCGCCTCGTGTCAGAAGTCCTCCTTAGCCAATTGATATGAGCAGGTATTCTTCCTTACCTAAGTGATTAGTGTGACCAGTGTTAGTGTTTTAAATTTATAAGTAGTTGAATATCTCAACATAATTTTCCCATCCACTGAAAATACTGGCTACAGGAGGGGTACATGAAGAAAACCACTGGGATGAGATTATATCTCATGATGGTCGGGAAAAATGTGAAAGGCTCATATAATAGATAAAGCTGGGCCCTGTTTTTAGTGGAGATGTAATTAGGTGCAGTGGAAGGTTACAAAATGATGAATTGGGTGGGAATATGCTAAGCACCCTATTCTTGCTGCCAAAACTCGTCACCTGACAACCTGTTTGTCTTTAATGCCCAATAATAAACGTGATGCACGGTGGGGTACAGGATAACCTTAACTGTTTTCGGGAAAATTCTGGATTCCACAAGGACGGCAAAGTGTAAAAGGGGGTTATCAAGTGTGTGTATTATGTGCGGTGTGGATTGCAGACAGAACCCTACATCGTACCCAGTCCTCCACCTATTGGCATGGAACGCGTGCATTGGATGTTGGTTAATAAACATACCATTTGATGTGACGGAGTGGACTATGTGGGCCAATCATTTTTGACTGGTACTTCAGATGGTGATCCCTTGAAGGTGTATGTATGTCTATTTTCTTGTTACAGCTACTAGGGCTGCTTCATATAGAGTGGCTCTGGCCTTGTCTGCAGTAAACAGTTCATCAGCTGTTTCGGAATTTTGCAGCTAGGTCGATCCTGTCCAAGTTTGGATGATCTACAGATAATGCACCAATTTTGTAGCGGAATGTGCTCAACACTTGATGAAAATTAAAATAAGAGGGATGATGTACAGTCTTTGTTGGACACAGCGAGGGTGTGTCTGGAAAATTTATTAATCCCCGTGCCCATTGGCAGGGAGGGGACTGTTCGAATAAGATGATAGGTACAGTGAAAGATGGTCTTCGTTAAGGTGCTACACAGGAAAAAGATAATTGATTTGCGTGAATTCCGGGAAGTTATGGGTGGTGGAGGCAGAGAATCTCGTGTGAACAATCGCCTCTGTCATGCATCTGAGCGACACTCTGACAGCGGAGAAACTTACTCCCTCTCAAACTTATTATGATGGACAAAGGTTAGAAGCCTGCACCTATCTTTAGAGAATAATCCCGAGGATTGTGACGAGGATTACAATCACGGTGACTGTGTTGAGTAACTAGTGCAAGATGTTAAATAAGGTAATATTCATTGGTCTGATCGTAGTGGCCGACGTAAAGATTCTTCATTACATTGCGTGAAACAACTTTTATGGTGCGCCAGAGGCAGTAAACCGACAGAACATTCAACCATCGGTGACATTGTGTTATTGTTACTTGACAACATCGATCTTTGTGGACTATGGGCAAGGTAGTTACATTATAACCAGATGCACATAGGTGTTTGTCAGAAACGTCATCAAAGTGTTGTGTCGTGGTCAGGAAAGTTTGGTACCATTAATAAATTAATTCCCGTAGAATTAAAATGGTGTTCATCCAGTGCAGATGGAAACCTAAGGGAATGTGACACGGAGTGATATGAAGTACACTGACTGGGTGAATGCAAGAAGAAACTGTAGTAAGTCCACTAAGGAAAACAGCAGCGCATTCTGAGAGGGGCTGAATTACGTCTCTCTGGAGGAAGACGCCAATTCTAAGTCGTCTAACAACGACTCCGCCCCGGCCGGCAGTGTGGAAAATATTTAATTTTCAGAAAACTATAGCGCCTAATAGGTGTTTTATGTGCCGATATGAGGTCAAAAATGTATTTGAAATAGAGTAGAACAAGAGGTTTCCCTATTTGCGCTTGCGCGATGTGCGGGGGCAAGTGGGGTTTGTTCTTGAGGTGGAGAGGAAGCTGGAGAAAAGCTTGGAACCACGAAATTTGCATTCACGGCGGCCCAAAAGATTATTACATACTCAATTCGTATTAGGAAGTGTCGTTACCTGTACCCGGTGGAGTGTGAAGGTTAATTCCTACTGCTCTACAAACAAAGGGAACGTGATGTATGGAACCACGGTTATAGAGTGGTAAAAATGAGTGAATAAGGTTGGACGATGGTGACTGGCGCGTCGTCATGGACTGTGTTCCCGGAGAAAATTAACCTTGGTGTAATCATCAAGCATCGGTCTCAAGCATCTTAATGGATTATAGTGATCTCTAATGACTTGTATAATTAAATTAGGAGCCATTAAATCGTTTTGTGAATTGTAATTTGTAATTAATGATAAATATCGCTAAGTTAAGTGAATGCATGAGTGAAAATAAGTCGTTTTGCTCTGAGGTGTTCTCGTGTCGGACCGCCGTATGTTCCGAGACGCAGGAAAGTGAAGCTCCTTGAGTCAGACTTTTTAAAGCGAGGTCAACCTTCGGATACCTCGTCCTGCTGGAATGGAGAACCGTTGTCGGTGTTGCAGGACATCGAAATGTAGATGGTTGTAATGCGAGGAATAAGGATTATCAATCACCCACAGTTAAGTTACCCTTCTAGTTATAACGACTTATGCTGGCCAGTTGTGTTATGTTTGTAATTAGTTAGGTTATGAGTGTTCCAGCGACATCAAGTGACCACCAGAGAACATCTGGTAAGTGGTGGGCATTATGTACAAGGTTTTCCTTGATGGATGTATTCCAGGTTGTATCTACCCCCCATTCATTCAGCTAAACTAATATAATCTATACGTCTACAATTAATTAGTAGCACCGTACTTGATGGTGCTATCCAATCCATATGGTCTTGGATAGTTATGGATAAGATTGTGAGGTCGATAGGACTCTTGCCGCGACCGGGAGTGGTTAAGTTTTTCAAATGTATACACGGAGGGTGTCCTACGGTAAAAAATATGATTGTCTCCCAATGAGATTACTGGTATGTATATAATGTTGAGGTAATACAGGTAAGCACCCTAGAAAATTTTCCATATCTGCCCGTTGTCCTTCGTGATAACAGGATGAAATCAGTGAAAAAATTTAATTGAATTAATTACTTCATCATTAGTGATGGATTAGAAGGAGTGGACTGTAGGGTGCACGAGTTTAATCGATCGAATGTGATGGATGATAATTAGCCCAATAAATTGCTGCACATGGGTGGCTTGAAATTTATACAAGAGTTAAAGTGGCCAAGGAATCTACTCTTATAATGTAGTGATACTGGTCCTGTGGGGAGCAGCAGCAGGATAATACTGACACCACCTCTAAGGGCACTTAAACAACAACAACAGTTTGGTGTGTGTCATGGGCACCAACACATTGGTGTTCGTGATTCTCTCATACTTTATCATTTATTCAGCGATGCAGATACACATGGTGAGTTTTTTAAATATGTGGCCTTGTTGTTATACTTTTTTCTTTGACATGTGCAAGACATCACCACCCTGTAGAAGCCTTTATTAGATGTACTAAGTCATTATATTTTGTTGTTGCAGAAGTACTATGAAGATCTATGTTCAATAAAGCCTAGAGATAAGGCCTGTGTTTCTATCACAACAATTTATTGAACATAGAATCGGGGCTACCTGGTGGTGATCCTGCGTAGACACTCAAACAGCAGCGTTTCTGAAACCTGAGGGAGACTGTACCCCGCTTATCAAGGGGCGCTCGGAAGGGAAAAGCACTGGTTTAAGACTTTCAAAAAACTTTTTGGGGGAGCCTTCCTAAGAAGATCTAAAACTAAGTTGCTCATCAATTTTGGTCACCAAGTTATGAGGCTATTTCTGAGTGAAATCCCTCGAAATGCATAAAAACCCTAAAAATTAGTATATTAAACCCTACAAATGAAATTTTTCCCGCTATCCCCTTTGCAATCCCCCCGCCAGCAGATTGATGACCCTTAAAGGAATACTTTCAAGCACTGAAAATTTAGGTAAGGGCTGTCATTCCAACATGCAGCTCTTCAGTTTTGTGAAGAGTCCATCGGGTGTTTTACAGTGGCCTGCAATACCAATAAAAGGGCAGCGTTTTTTGGGAAAATAAAACCTCGATTTTAGCCGCTGCCTTTGCCCGGGCAAGAGCTCTAGATTCGCCCAAAAGAATTCGAAATTACAGTACCACTCGCCTTCTCGAGGGGAAAGTGCGAAATTTCCCGACCAAGACTCTTGCAATGAAGTTCTGGGGAAACCCTGCCTCAGTGACGCAGCAGCGGTTTACGGTGTGTTTCTTTTTGTGGTTTTTCAAGCATCCGTCCAAAAGTGTCCTGCTCGTGAAGCATGTGCCTAAATCCACAAAAAAGGCCTTTGCTAAAGTATGTCGTGTAATGCATCAAAAAAAGCTAGGCCTCCACACATTCCCATGATATGCGACCTTGCAAAGTGATTCGCGGCTACTCCAAAAATTCACTGTCAAAGGCAGTTGTAAAAGTATTCATCAAAGGAAAAAAATGTGGTTTTTGATGTGGCAGTCGAGATTTTTCTAAACCCTTGACTTAGTTAAACTCCCCTTGACTCTACATCACTCATCAGTACCGTTCCAGGTTTAACTTCTCTCATTCAGACCTTAGGGTTTTGAAGGGGTAAATTCAGGTTAATGGAAAGGATTTCAAAAAGTACATTTACTATCTGCCACAACGTGCTTGATGTTATCCTTGGTCAGGATTTTCAGAAGCTCTGGTGTGTACCAAAACAAAGGAGGTAAACTGCCCCCTCTTGTTGTTGTGGACTTAGCACTTTGGGTAGACCCCCCAAAGCTGTTTGCAATTTTCCCGCGGATTTCCCCATCCTATATCAGTAATCACGCCGCTATTCTTATGGGATCGGTGTTCATTGAGAAAGAAACTCAGGGCTGTAAGGGAGGGTATTATAGAACCGGTGATCCCCTTGGCGTGACAGGTTGTTTTTGTTAAAGAGGGTTTATAGGAACGGAGGGCTATCGTTTACTCTGAGACAATAAACAAATTTACACTTTTGATGGGTCCCCCTCTACTCAAATTTGACGTACAGTGAAAAAAAAATTCCAGTAAGTGTTTGCAAAATTGATCGAGAGTCCCCTATCATAATCCTTAAAAGGGAAAATGAAGAAAACCCCATACACAGCTTTTCGGCTAGTGTGGCCTGTATCTTTTAAACCAGAGCCCCTTTTGAAGTCACCAAAGGGGGTCCCCTTTTCCCAAACGAATTATGGATTCACTCATTCAGGAAGAGCAACTCAGGGAACCTACGCGTTTTTTGATTTTTTTTCCCATTTGGGGCAAGACCCAGGAGGAAAATGATGCAAACCTTGATAAGTTTTGGAAGCCCCAAAAAGAAAAATATCATTACAATGAGGAAAAAGGGACTTTTTTTAACTAAAAGGCTTCTCCTTGGTTTTGTGTGGAAGGGGGTTCAATATTCCCAGACCCTAAAGACTACAACCTCTACGGGGGAAATTCCCAAGTCAAGCAAAAATCACTCCGAAGAACTCTTGGGCTCTTTGCTTTTATCACGGGGTCACAACTATTCAAGTAAAATCCGCCCCTTTGGTGCTACCCCTTTTTCCTGTGACAAAGGAACGAAGCCGCTTTCCATCTCTCAAACAGGGGCATTGAAAAACCCGTAGTTCAACCATTGATGGTCCCAACATTCAAGTGGAAACGGGTGCATTGAAATTGCCTTGCCAGTCTTTTCTCGGCAGGCGACCAGAGCCTTTTTTTCGAAAACTTTCAAGGATCAGGAAATGTTATGCTTGTAGAAAAGGGGAAACCCCGGACATCATAGAAGCAGTTCGCCATGGAGGTATTATTTAAAAGGTAGAATTTTACCTAAGGACTACCAACGGTCCCCTGATGTATATGTTTTTCCAGAGGCACAAAAGTAAAATAAAGAATGACAGATATTAGCTGGAGGGTGGAAATACGTGTTAGACTTTGATATTCTGTACCGACCGGGTAAGAGAACATTCACCTGTGCTTTCTGGCCCCCTGTGGAGCACTTCATGTTTGCAATCACCTTTAGCTCTCCCCCAAGGCTTTGTGTCCCCAGGGGTTAACGCCTGTACCATTTTTTTAAATAAAGAAAAAGCCCCACCCGTGGAAGTGTGCGCAATGATCAGAGATGCGAGTTTGTGCGAGGCAAGCCAAACTTTCATCAGCCCCAAAGATCATTCATAAAATCCCCCAGCCTTTCGAAAAGGGTTGGAATATAGATTTCAAAAGGGCCTCTACCAAGACAAATCGAATGGGGGTTTTTTCCCAACATAGTAATGAATATTCAAGGGGGTTTCCCCTTTTTTTTTCCCCTTGCAAATATGGCTGCTTCAAAGTTATAGTTGTCTTTCAAGTTTTCTTTTTTTGGGAGCCCGCTTAATTTTCCTTTCAGACAGGGGATCCTCGTTCTGAGTAAGAACTTTGGGTTTTGGCTAGCAAAGGTATTTCCTGCACAGAACAACAAGTACAACCCCCAGGCAAGGTCAAAATGGAGCGGTTCAATGGAAATATATGGGGGCATTCATACATTGAAGGCGCAATCTACCTGTTCAAACGGCAAACGTCCTACCGATGCTCTTCACTCTATTTAAACACTGCGTGCCAGCACTAATGCAACCCCCCATGAAAGACTCCTAACTATTCACGTCGTTCCCTAGGGAGCCTCCCCTCCCACTTGGTTTTTCATCCGGCCCGTTTCTGAAAGGCCAGTGGGTTGAACAAGACGGGTCCTTTTTGGAAGAGGAGAGTCCTGCAAACTAATCCACATTTCGCCCCCCTTTGCTACCAAAAAAGGTGAAAGGGTCAAGGGCTACAAAGGTCGGGACGTGTACGCGCCCCCCCCTAAAGGTTTGGGAAAATTTCTGTCTCTGTATTTAGAAGGGGGAGATTTAGTGATACTGGTCCCGTGGGGAAACAGCGCAGGATAAAACTGCACCCCTTAGGGGCCCTTAACAACAACAACAGTTTGGGTGTTCTGGGGACCAACACATGGGTGTGATTCTCTCCTACTTTATCCCTTTATCAGCAGGGGATTTTATGGTGGTTTAAATATGGGCCTGTAGTTTTAACTTTTCTCTTGACAATGCAAACACACCATCCCTGTAGAAGATTATTAGATGTATAGTCATTTATTTTGTTTTTTGCGAAGTACTTGAAGATTTTATGTTCAATAAAGCCTAGGATAAGGCCGTGTTTCTATCACAACAAACTGTTCCGGTGGAGATTGGGGATCGGATTTACGGGACCGGTAAAGAGTGGTAAAGTGTTTAAAAAAGGGGTAGGCCCGTGGGTAACTGACGCGTCGTCCGGACTTGTCCGGGGAAATTACCCTTGGTTTAATCATCACTCATCGGCCTCAGTCTTAAGGGGGTGTGATCTCTAATGGTATAAAATTATGAGCCATTAAATGTCTTGTAAATTGTAATGTAATTAATGATAATAATGCTAAGTTAAGAGAATGCGTGAAGTGAAATAAGCGTTTTTGCCCGAGTGAACACGTTGGAAATCTTTTTCCCCAGACAAGGAAAGTGAACCCCTTGGTCAGATTTTAAAAAGCGGAAAACCAACAATCCCTCGCCCTGGGATTGAGCCATGTCGGGTAGCGGGCATGAAAAGGGGGGACGGTAAATGGAGGAAATAAGGGGGGTATCAATCACCCCAGTTAAGAAACCCCTTCTGTTATAAAAAGCTTATTTTGGGCCAGTGGTTATTTGTAATTAATGGTTATAGTGTCCAGTACATCAGTGACCACCAGGAACTTTGGAGTGGGGGTTTATGTACAAATGTTTTCCTTGATGGAATATCAGGTGTATCCTACCCCCCCCCCCCTTATTAGCTAAATAATATAACTATACGCCCACAATTAATTAGTAGCACCGTACTTGTGGGGCTATCAATCCAAGGGTCTGGGATAGATATGGTAAATTTGGGGTCGGGGGACCTTCCGCGACAGGGGGGGTTTAATTTTCTTACATGTTACAGGGGTACACGGTAAACAAATGATTGTCTCCCCAAAGAATTTCTGGTATTAATAATGTTTTTGGTTCATGGGTAAGCACCTAAAAATTTTCCCTAAATTCTTTTGTGATCCTTTTGCCGTTTTCTAACACGCAAGTTATTCTTTTTGTATCTAAAAACAAGAAAATTTTGGGGAGATAATTTCCCGAGATCCTTTTATGGTTAGCTCAAATACCCACCCCGTATGGTTTAAATAAGTGCCCCCTGATCAGATCAGATCGCTGGTCCGAACCCCTTTACGGCCCCCAAACCCCTTGACTGGCCCAACCCCCGGGCTGGTTTCAAACGGTTTTGTTGGGGCAATAAAGCGACTGTAAAGGATGGGTTTTTTAGGCGCCCTTATAAACACAAACATTAAATATAACCAGGAAGTGCACGGAAAACTGTCCCAAAATTACAAAAAAAAGTTAGAAACAGAAAAACAAAGCTAGGCTTCATTTAAGGAGGTTTTTAATAGAATATTAAGAGGTTGCTAGTAAATTGGGAGTAAAAACAACCCTTCAAAACATTATGAAACTGTGGTAGTCTGTGGGCGTAAACAAAAGGGTTCCACATGCATAAATTGTCATTTTTGTGGAAATTTGGGGTCCGCCAGAAATAAATGGTAAAAAATCCCACACAAGGAAATATAAACAATAGCAGTATAAGTACCCTTTTTGACTACATTTCGCCACACAGTGGGGGTTTTCAAGTCACAAACAGAACTGTTTGTGACTTGAAAAAGCCACTGTGGGGCGAAAAAGTAGTCAAAAAAGGTCAAACCA